>JAVQJD010028265.1:0-20716 GCA_036023655.1 Nannoperca australis | reverse complement strand
CTTCCCACAGTGGAGTCTCCTCAGCTGTCTGTCGGCACCAACAGTCAGGAAGCCCTCGATGGACACGTTGTTATCTGGGATGTCCTTGTGTAACCTCGTTTCACAGAAGCACATTAGACTGCATTAGATGACTGGAGGTGCAGCTGTTGGTCTATTTATGTGCTTAACTTTAAATACAACAACTTTTTAAAAATGTTGGATAATAATTCTATATGAAGTAATACTATTCTAAATAAGATTGAAAATAACGCTTTGAATTTTGAGAGCACTCCTGAAGCTTCAGGCAGCACAGGCGGATTAATGGGAGGCCCTGTGTACGTACGCATGGTGACCAGCAGGTGGTGCACTTTATTAGTTTCCTCAAATTTTCTGTAATCTACGTTTGAGAACATGAACTGTAGACTCACTAGGAAAATAAGTCAGATTGTGATGTTGTGTAGTGTCAAAAACAAACCTGTGTATCACACATTCTAATGAGAATGTTGTTGTCCCCATCATTCCTGCAAGACAAGATCTCACATTCTGATCTAAGGCTCAAACAAACCTCATCTGACCTTATGTGCCGCTTTCTTGTATCACTTGTTTGCCACGATCCATCCACCTATACCACTATGACCACTTCATACCTTTACATATTGTTCGCAATAACCTTCAAGCTTGTCTGCATTCTTATCTTAAAAAGAACGAGCAATCATATTTTTGGTCCAGGGTCTTGGCTCTATGTAAACGCTGGAGGCTAGGGGCTGTTTGATGTTGTTATGGCTGGCTGGCTGCCGCCTGAGACCTACTGGATCTGCAGGCCCCTCTCATGTCCAAAGGTATTGTGTTGGCTGCTCTTTTGATAATATTATCAACAGAGAAAGAGAGAGGGAGAAAATTAAGACTCCCACTGGTCATGAGTAAATAAACAAAAGTTTGTAGAGTCTGGTTCATCCAAAGAATGTCAGTTATTCAGACTTCTCTGAGGATATTGATGTCCAGCGTTGGGATTATTGTGCTGAATATTGTTGTTGCTTGATAAAACAATTTGCCTGTACTCAGTCTGCAGGATTGAGGAGCATGATAAATGTTAAAGAGAAAAGGACATTTTGACACCAGACATCATTAAAAAATAATATCATTGTCCTTTTACATGTAAAATTCCCTGCAAATGAATGCATAGTTTGCAGGTCAGTTGTCAGTTGGTCCACCACTTTGCTCCAGACTAAAATATTTCAACACCTTTTAGATAGGTTGCCATGGTCCCCAAAGGAGAAATCCTAGTGAATTTTCCTCTAGAGCCACCCAGAGGACATTTTTGTGTTTTTGTAAAATATCTCAAAGGTTATTGAGTGGAATACTATGCAATTTGGTACAATTATATAACTTTGTCACCCCATATAGTACAACCATCAGGCCAAAGTTTTATTCTTTAAAATATCTCAGCATCTACTGAATGAACTGGCTAAAAATATGGTACAGACCTAATTACTTTGGTGACTTTTCCTACAATGTCATTGTGGGGTTCATATGCTAAACATGTTAGCATGCTGATCTTAGCATTTAGTTCAAAGCACCATTGTGCCAAAGCACAGCCTCAAAGAGCCGCTAGCATGGTTAGTCGTTATTTTGTCACAAATCAAGAACCTGCATCCTCTACAGCTAAAGAAATGGAGGCAAACACACACACACACACACACACACACACACATACACACACACACACACACACACAGACTTTGTGAAGTGTTATTCATGCTCTGTAACTATTGCATTTCTGCCTCTTGTGAGTGGAGGCTCCATTTTGAGATTAGTCTTGTTGAGAGAACAAGGCCTTCCTCTGTGTCAAGGTGGTTGAGGAATGGGATAAGTCAAACTCCAGATAATCCATAAAATCCTAAGAACTAAGGTAGAGCAGCTAAAGTATGTGTATGGGTTTGTAAGTGTGTTAGGACAAGCATATGTTTGCCAGCATTAATGCAGTATGTCGGCTGGTGTTCATGACTTCAATGAACCCTTGTCAGTGTCTGTGTGAGGTTATGTTTGTTTGCATGAGTTTACCCTCCGCACAAGTGATCCGCAGGGTGGGTGGGGGTGGTGGGGGACTGGGGACGAGGCAGCTTGTAACAGGAGCTGCGAGCGACTTGAAGGGCCATGCTGTTTGCAGGTCGACCAGCCGCAGTACACCCAGAGGAAATCTCATGTTCCTGCCAGCCTACAAAAGTAAACAGATATTTAACCACCGAGCTCTGGCACCGGGCCTGGGCCACCAGCGCTACAACTAAAGGAATGAATCACATCACACGCACATTCACTGGCTAAAATGTAGGTGCATGGGGGTGAAGGTGCATACACAATGTTCAAATGCAATCCAATCTTTTCACATTTTTTTGTGAAATAATTCACACTAGATTGAAATAGAGTGATTTGGATCACCTTGAACTTCTGTACAACCACAGTGCACTCCCCCAGTGACATGATACACATGCCCTCCATAAGCCGTGAAGTGTATTCACCCGTTTTTTAAATGCATCCGTCCTGGAACTCTTAATTCATTAAATATTTCAGATAACATCTTTTAGCCACAGAGTTTTGAAACCTCGTCTCTCGTTAATGTTCCTCTCTCTTCTGTTTTCCCTCTCTCTGCTTTCTCCTCTTCTACACATCTGCGGTTATTTATCTGTTATTCTGCGGCAGCAATGTGGTCAACATGTGTCTGGCTTCCTTCCACACAGCACTCATCTGCAGTCAACTTAGGAATCACTGAAGGACCATAGGAGACCCACCAAGCTCCTTATCATTCATTCCACAGTGGATACTCCCCACACGGTGTAAGTATCTCCTTTGTTATGCACATGAGTTCATCCTGTGCTAATTGTGTCCCACTTTTTACCTAATGTTTGATTGCAAATGCATAACCACATTGTTTTTTCTCTCTGCTCTCTTGAGTCAACAAGAGCAGCAAGTGAAGGATAGGCATCATGACCTACAGGAATTAGAGTATCTAAGAGGACTACTTGGATTGCCTAGGCCTATGGATTTGCATTCCCCTGACCTTTGAACTTTTAATCTCAATGTTATTTAATCCTCTGGAAAGACTATAGCCTCAGTCAACATGATGGAAGGAAAAGATCAACCTAGATACCACAGTGGAGTTAGATGACAGTGGTGGTGGCTGTTAGTTAAGGCATGCAGGGCTCAAGAGGTTAAATGTGTGTATTAGCAGGGCTATTTTGTGCAGTGGTTGAAGGGAACCTTCTCTATAATTTTGATATCCATCTTTTTTAAACCTGAATTTAAAGGAATTTCGAGTGGCTATCCCTCTTGCTCTTGCTTGGACTTAAAATGTTGAGCCCCAACCACATCAAAATGTTATATTCATGAATAATCCATTGCCTTTGTGAATCACCAGAAGAATGCCCACAACACATTTGTAGATCCTGAAGCATGCATGGTTTAAAAAGGCTGCGGTTCATTGTATTGAAGGCTCACAGAAAATGTCGGTATAACTTATGACTTCTAGACGAGAACTCGACTTATAAAGAAAACCAACGTTAGATTGAGAACACACAGACAATGAGATGGGGTAAACTGGTAAACACCCTGCTAACATGCTAGCAGGATAACTTGTGCCTAATGCATAATCAAATCCTGTCATTGCTGCGTTCAGGATCTGTTGAATGTGGAAAAGATAATGTAGATGAATAATTAGAGTCACGATTCACATTACTTGTCAAGGCAGACACTAACACACAAAACCACAAATGCTAGTTACAGATTATTAAACAATTTAGCATCACAGCTTCCACCAGCTCAACTATGTGAACAGGATACTTACCACTGAATACAGGGACCTTACTTTGACAGTATTTGACTGGTAAAGCCCTTTACAAAGGAAGAAATATTGAAAGGAACTTGACATTTTGGGAACTACAAGACATACAAGACCATTATTGTATCTGTACAGTAAATATGAAGCTAGCAGCCAGTTAGCTTAGCACAAAGCCTGGAAACAGAGACAGCTTTCCTGGCTTTGTCTGAAGCTAACAAAATAAGTAAGTTACTGCTTATAGGAGCTGGTAGTTGAAATTTGTTATTTTTGGACAGAGCAAGGCTAATGGTTTCCCCATTTTTAGTCTTTGTGCTAAGCTAAGCTAATTGGCTACTGCTAGTACCTTCATATTTACTGTACAGTCATGAGTTACACCTATCTATCTCCAAGAAAGAAACTAAGCAAATAAGCAAATATTTCAAAAATATTGAGTTACTCTTTTAACATGAAACTCTTCTTTGCTGATGTCCTAAAATGAAGGAAGTTTCAGATATTTGTGCATTTGAAAGAGACTCCTAAATGGTCTCTCACTCTTCATTTCTGGTTGGTCTGGTTACAGTGTCTCCCATTGGTTGTTTTAGGACGACGCCTGCTGCAAACAAGGAAGTGACATGTTTGCATTTTAAAGGAATGCTTGCTGCACTGTACCGGTCTTGTTGGAGGGGAAAGGTGCAGAAAGGTTTGGTATGTCAGTCAATAGAGAGTATAACTACTCAGTTGTGTTTATGGTATTTTGCGCTGCAGTACTATGCTATACTTGGCTCTACTATGCAGAATCTGTGTCGAAGTGTGGAAAAAGAAACAACACATTAAAAAGTCAGATGATGAATGCAAGGTCTTTATATATTTCTTCAGCATAATTGCAACAACATATTCATAGAGCAATGCAGTACAAAGTAGAATGAAACAAACACTTGATGTTGCTGTATTAAGTGGTTTCCCTTTTGATAATGGGTGCCTTCATTTCTCAGTCCTATTAGTGCACCATGTTGAGTATAGAGACATTTCAAAGCTTCAGCAAACTTAAAAAACGAGAGAACACACAAATAAATACTGTACAACACCATATATGTAATACTAGAATCAGAAATCACAAAAAGATCATGCTTTCCTCAACAGAACACTTGATATATGTACTTTCATAGAACAATGCAGCATTTCTGGTGAGTTTCCCTTCACAATAACACTATCATCAACAAATGGCAAACATAAGTACATTTTGATATATCTTTTGTGTTTGTGTTTGTGTGTCTTAAATAAAGTGCCTTCCTTTAAAATCGTTGATTCCAAAATGTAAATGCGTGTTCGCTTTTACACATCTGGAAGCAGAATTCCTGAAAAAAAGTTTGGAGCGAACATCCATAAAAAATAGACTGGATAGAAAGGACAATTCCTGGAGTTTTAAGGTGTCAATTTCAAATAACTGCCACTGTTTTTTTAGGGAGGTGCAAAATGTTAACACAACTACTGCTACGATGCTAAAAACGATTCTGATTACGGTTAAAGTCTTTCCAATCCTGTGCGCTACACCTAATGGTGAAAGACTGAAATATTTGCTAATGGCTAGTACTTCTATGTGGCCTGTACCTGTATTTTATGTTAACCAGGATTAGGGCTCCAACTACTTGACCACTCAGGAATGTTGATTTGGGTAGGAATGTCCTTTCTATCCAATCAAGTTCTGTACATAAACCTAAAGACCCTAAACCAGCAGCTTAAACAGCAATGACATCTTTCTACCACACACAATGCATCAACAACAATTATTCAGTTATATGGGTTCCAATTGCTTTCTGAAAGCATTATCTGTTTGTCAATTCCAATCTGGATTACACATCCAATACCCTCGTACTAATCTTTACCCCAATAGTTCCAATAGCGCTCCACTGTCGAGGTAAATGAACAGATTTGTTTATCATGGTCAGTTAGTCCCCCTGAGAACATTGTAGAGACACATCTATGAGCTCACTCTACTCACTGTAGAACTGTTATCCTACATTTGCACCGTAGAGACTTAAGAGGCTGGATTTACAGTCTGATTTTTAACTCTTTGGCACCCAGATCATATATCTTCCTGGCTGTGGAAATATGAGGAAACATGAAATCAATCTGTGTGACAAAACATTTGAAATCAAATGTGCTGTACTCGTACCATTTCTGCTCATGGGCTATTCTTATAATTCTCACTAGCAAGCTCGAAAATGAGAGGAGAATGTTTCAAATCATTTTAGCCTACCTCTCTGCTTGAGATCCCAAATTCTTCTGACATTACTAGATTTAGTGTCCTGAAATGTACGTTACTGTGAGTGCATGTGGCATCTTTTGGATCTACCCATGTCCTGTTGTCTTGTTCCCCTTAATACCTTTGTAAAACCTGAAGGAGTTTATATTGTAGCAGCATAGTTGGGATATTTATTTGTTGGACTCTTCGCATAAATGTGTTTCTTCCATCAACATAAACAGCCCACATTCATACATTTCCTAATGGAAAACCTACAAGAAACATGATCAAGATGTTTACCATATGTTGCTATTGTCAATCACAAGTGCTCCAGGACACCATCAGAAAAGGCAGTAGGTAGACATCATGCTTACACGCACCCAGGAGAGTCTACTGAATATAAAGAGAGAGAGCTTGATGTCACGCCAGATGTGGAACAGGTTGGCAAGCGATGGGAGAACACTGCTTTTTCTTTTCATTGTTGCAATTCAGTATAGTTCAGTGGAGCCTGATACCAGGACACTGAGCCAAATCCTAACTTGAGACAGCCACACCTCAGCATCATTCGTAAACAACACAAATCTCCCAATCACAAATGTGCATTTCCTCTAGGTCAATGCATGGCTAATGCATGATGCATTGTTTAGATGTAATATTTCATGAGCCCTTTCAAATCATTCTCCTCTCAAATTAGGATTGGGCCCTCTGACTCTCTGAGTAAAGTGGTTGTTTTGGCTGTGGTCCCTCAGTACTCCCTGGCCTCCTCCAGTTCATTCATGAACACGTCTTCATGGGGGTTTTCTGGGCATCTCAATCCATTATTGGGTGGCCGCACCGCATGGAAGCGACTCCAGTCTCCCTTGCACAGGATCCAAGGCAGCACGTCCACTTTGAAATGCAGCTCAGGTGAGAACTCAGTACTGATCAGGTTAGGCGTGCCTGCGCCTTTCCCCCTTGTGATCAGCCGCCCGCGATCATCGTAACAACAGTGCTGCGCTGCGAGAGTAGATGAGTCGCCGGAAAGTGCTGAGCGGATGCAGCTACGCGCTGATGGCTTGTAGATGTCCAGGCGCTCCTTGGGGCCGCTGGCATCTTGCCAACGGAACTGCAGTTCATGAATGTCGTCGTAGAGACTGACCACAGTGTATGCCACTTCAGAGGGGTAAGAGCAGGGGCAGCTTGGCAGCTCAGACAAGACCTGCTGAAGGTACCTCTGGAGGAACTCGCTCTTACAGTTGAGCCACTTCTCACAGCTGTCCACATCTATTGGAAAGAACACCAAATCAAATTGCGTGTTACATTTGTTCCTGGTAGCATGAACTCAAGTCTGAATCCTATGCCTGGCATCTATAATCATTGATGTTACAGTATTAGGCAAGCCAGTTCTACATTCCCTCGTGACAGCATATAAGTGACATGTTACCATAAACCATTAGGCATGGGGGGCAATTGCAGTATACTGTACATCGGACTGAGTATACTAAGTCAAATTGTGGACTGTAAAGTATAAACCTCTTGCAGTTAATGGGGTAAACGATGGCATGATACTTTAAACTAATGGAAGCTGTTATGGAGAACTTTCCATTAGAAAAACTCACCGGTCCCAAATGGCTCTGTGCCATTCTCCATCTCGAAAGGGAAGGTTTCTACGACAGTGTTGACATCACCTACAAAGAGGAGAGTGGTACATCAGCTGTGGTTTAAAAACTGTCTGGGAAGGCAGAATAAGAATATCTTGATACTCTGGCCTCGCTTTGTCACTTTTTGCAAAGGAAATACAGTCTCACCAGGACAAGGCTCCAGGTCACACTTAGAAGCTTCTGTCAGAGTGCAGGAGTAGCCACAGGACTTGGTCCTCTTCCTCTCACCGTGTCCACATGTCACTGAACAGGGAGACCAGGATGTCCACTCATCTGTCTGCTTCTCTGTGGAAAGGAACATCAAACATTTTCAGTGCCACAAACTCAGCCTCAAGCGTTGTTGATCTACATTTCACATGGATCAACGTTTACTTTGCACTACTTTGAAAACTTCATCAGATTCTAATAAGATAGAAGCACAATAGACTATAAGAGAGATTATGAGAGGAATACATAATGAAAGCATAAGGAGCTCTACATCATGTTTTCAGGAACAGATTGCAAAGTCTCATTCCATATAACTGACATTTTCCTCCTGGTCTAACCTTTCCCATGCAAGCCCATATTCTTTTTAAGAAGGCTTGAGTAAAATTAGAGAGAGAGAAGCTGTGCTGTGGCTGTCCGCCTCCGCACCATGTTTCCTTGTGGTGTTAATAACACTGAAAACAAGTCATTCTTGATTAAAGGCGAGGTGGGTGCAGAAATACCAGCTTGGGTGTAGCGAACACCCAATTTTACTTTGTGGGCGCTGCCAACTCGCCATGTGGCCATACGGGAATGAGGTCTCAGGAGAGTCTTAATTACAGAAGAAGCTAAGGGAAACATTCTTGATTTATGTTGACCGAATCTTTAGATGTGACCACTTAATAGGCATTGTTGCTCTTTGCTGGCTCGTCTACATGCACAACTTAAACAGACCAAGTCTATATATTGGCATAAGAGAACGGTTAAGAGATAAAACTAGCCAGGGTTTTAGACCTGTTTTAGATTCCACTGCAACAGTAGAGGTTTGTTCAACAACAACCTTTGAAATCCTTAGAAAAACAAACAGAACAATCATGCACAGATTTGTATCTGTGGGAAATTTCTCTGAAGAAAGAAAACTTTAGACTATGGTAAGCCCATGACTGTGCTCCCACACATCGGCCTTCCCACTGCCCAGCCCATCAGACTTCTCTTTTTCTATCTCTCTTTTCCATCTAATCTACCTTTCTCTCTCATTATTTACTATTTTTACCGCTGAATCAGTGCTCTGTACGAGCAGAGACACAACATTTATTCCCACCAGGGGAAGGCAGAATTAAGGGGGGGGTGGAGGGGTGCTGTAAAAGTTATGCAGAGCCCTGAAAGTCCCCTGAAATTCTTGAACTGGCTCAAAAGGCTGAGCCGTAGAGGGCAGTGAGGGCCGCCAGGGTCTGGGGGCCCATGGGGTCCTGGGATGAAGGATGAAAGGGCCGGTCGAATGGCCTCTGTCATTCTGTGTTCCCAATCTGCCCTCTAATTGTCCACAAGAAGAGGGCTGTTTTGTCCTGGGGAACAGTGCCGGCCTCACGCTGCCATTAGCGAGCGCATCTTCAAAAGGCAGGCCTCTGCGCCCAGCACGACCAGTGTCAACTTCAAAGTACCCATAACCCACCATGTCCTGATGGTCGAGTGCTCATGCTGCCTCACATGCTGGCATCATTAGGTTCTCTCCGACTGTGAAGACAGTTATCATGCAGCCTGCCTCACCCACCGTCGTTCTCTCTCCCTCTGTCTCTCTGTCGTTCCTTCCAAACATTCCCTTTTTCTCTATCTGCTTTTTTGATATGATAAATTCAGTCACTGTATTTACATACCATTCCTTTTTGCATTTTTTCAATCGGTTAAATCCAAAGGATATATTTAGTAAATCTTTTAAAAGCCATAATCAGTTTGATGAAGTCATATCTAAAAGAGCAGTGTGGCTCGACTAGCACACAGCGAGCGTAGCACTTGGCAAACCTTACCATAGTAACTCTGTATTGGATCCCAACCTTCGTTCCAATGTGTATCCCAGTCTCCGCCCACTCCGCTGGGTAAGGGCTCCTCGCTGCCGTAATCCAGGGAGTAATCTTCCTCCTCCTCCTCTTCCTCCTCCTCCTCGCCAGTTTCCTCCATGCCTGACCGGCCGTTGCTGTCCTCGCTGGAATCGGTGTCGGTGTAACTCCAGAAAAGGGGCCAGAAAAGCTTCTTGCCTCCAAGCCAATCTACAGTGGAAGAGGGGGAGGAGGAAGAGGAGGGTAGCCAGTCTTTTTCCTTGGCAAGGTCCATCTCTACCTCCATCTGTGGGTCATCCACCACCTCAATGGTTACCTACGTGGAAAAAGAGAGGGTCTCTGTCAGTCCAACCCATTAACACATTCACCTGTCGTTGATATGAGCTTGGACAGTATCAAGTCTAAACTAAGAAACCAAAACTACAAATTGTTGCAAACCAAACTTAGAAATAACTTATTAACAATGAGTAGGAAATACATGACATACAACCAGTGACTGGACTGTCTAGTACTGCTGTGTTAACAAAGTAAAGTACCTCCAATACTTTTGTGCAGCCTTAGCGCTCGAGTTACAAGCTCTTCGCAACCAACTATCTCAAATTAGCCGAGAACTTTTTTAGCAAACGAACCCGCTTGCCGGATCTAAGTCAGCCAGCCAGACATGAGCGTGAGCATTCAGCCAACCAAATGATCCTCTCAGGGAGAGAATGTGAGCATTTATTCTGGATAACTACCTCTCATTACCTCGGTATGACTCATCCTAGATGCTACAGTACTTCCAAGGTCCCACTTCAGCTGACGTGAAGACCAGGCTATAAGGGAAAACTGTATTTTTGTGACTGTTAGGAAGGACATATGAGGATTGGAAATGCCTTCATTTGTTTTAGCTGTAAATTCTTAGTGTAGAGTCTTTTAGTCGTGGCATGGTACATCTGGTCTATATGCTACTAGAAAACTCATCAGAAATTTCAGTGGCCTTTGTACTTGATGTCTACTTGATGTAGACATAGGCCGGCATCATTACGACCCACTAACCACATCCTGATTACACTGACCAGAGTTGGAAAGGATAACTGCCATGAGATAAGTTAAACAGAACTAGGTTTTGAACTTTTTGGGTCAATCTAGAAGGAGATGATGAGGACTTAATGGCTAACACTTATGATTGCAGAGCACATTTTCCTTTATTACACTTTAATGAAATAGTAGCACAAAAAAAAAAGGCAGCCGGATCTCTGAGATTAGACTGAGAGTCTGTTGATTATATTACAGTTCCCCTTGCATTAATGGTTTCCATTTAACCCATAATATACCATCTATTGGTTACTGTATGGATACAAACTGAAAAGAACTGGTTTTAGTGTCATAAGAGCTTGTTTTTGTGACCATGTAAAGAATTAGACAGAATTCCTAACTCAATTTTAAAATACATATTTTAATCAATATCTGACTTAGAAGCTCAAAGACTCCTTTTCACAGTAATGGGCCTCTCCCGACTCACCTGTATGTTGGGGTTCTGTGAGTTGATGTCAGCATTGGCCAGGTCTGGGAAGTTCTTGAGATCTAGGATGAAGGGTTTGGTCTCCTCCTCAGGCTCGGGCTGTGGAAGAACGCCAACCGATCGGTGCTGCGGGTGGGACCACCTCCTCTGGTGGCTGTGGGGCTCAGGCAGGAGACTCTGGACCTGGTTCTGCTGCTCCAAAGCCTCAGGGACATATTGGACCCCGCCGCCGTGAATCGGGTGGCCATGAGACTGAAAGCACAAGTTAATACATAAGATAAAGAATTATCTGGACCAGAAACAAACTCGTGGCATGATTTAAGTCTCGGGATGAAACATTGATGAAAAGCTGACTTCTGCTTGTATGCTGACTGTGCAGACACCACCTTGATTGTTGTAAAGAACAATGACAACTGAAATACATTCAGAAGCCAGTGGCTACTTCAGGGCTAATGGCAAAAAGATCTATCATTTATAATGGCTCATTGATGAGTATAAAAACAATTAGTGCTCTGTTTCCAGGAAGAAACCTTGAAACCATCCACTACTTCATAGCTTGGTCAGCAATTTCAAAAAGCCTCTGAAGCATCCAAAGACCAGCCAAGTGACTAACCAGCCTTCATTCATTTCATTCTTTTTTTCCCACAACAGTCATGGCATCCAGGTCGTGGACAAAGAGGGGCCTGTGCCAGAGGGATCCTCTTTTAGCTTTAATGAGAGGGCCTGAGAGGCGTGGGACCCCTGGGCTGGTGCGAGCGTGTCTGAACCTGCTGTGCTGCCGCCACCACGGCCGCCACTTAATTTGACCTTTCAGGTTTTACAGTTACTAAGAAGAAAGAGCAGCAGGAGGAGATGTTGATCTCTGGGATAAATGGTGATTAATGGTGACATTACAGTATAATTGTGGTGAATTGTAGATATATGGATTGTATCTGGAATATTGGTTGGTCAGATTCTCCAGTGTGCACGTGTCTGTTTCGTGTCTAATAGGACACATATCTATTTCATGCCTCACATTGGTCAAAACCACAATCTAAACCCTCTAATGAACCCTTGTCTGCCAGTCGAATATGTCTATATCATCCTGAATTATGCTACACTGGCCCTAACATATGACTGGACGGGGCCTTGCAATTTGACCTGAGCCAGTTTGTGGTCTTTGCTCACAGCAGACCGATTGTCCCATAAAGAAGTTATGTGCTCAGTCAAATTCAAGCATGTGAACACACATTTGGATATTGGACTATTGGTTGGACAAAACATGACATTTGTGGATATCACCTTGGACTCTGTGAAACTGGGATGGAAATCTTTCCCTATTGCCCAACATTTTATACTGTAGACTAAACGGTGAAACGATGAATTGTGACAATATTCAGCACATGAATCGATACTGAAGTGCTGCATCGGTTAATTACTTGTTTAGTTTGTTCCTTTTATTCCTCCAAATAGTCAGCTAACATTAAAAGCCAACACTTTGTGCATTATCCGTGTTTAAAAGATCTGTTTATTTGAATAGGAATGCTCCAATAACACATTTTCACTGCCAATACCTTAAGTCTAATGTTTGTATGTTTGGAATCTATGGCAAGAAATGATAAAGAAACAACACCAAAAAACACACAGCAAGAAGTAAAGACTCGTGCTTCAGCTTCTCTCGTGTTTCACCTCACGTCTGCTGTCAGCACACCACTGTCAAATCAACCAGCGGTGACAATGTTCACTTATACACGCCAGCATTCACACACACACACACACACACACACACACGCCCCAGCACCTACATGCTCACAGACACAGAAGGTTCAGAGTCTTCACATACTTTCACACCCTCCTCATCTCGTCTTGTTACACATCTGGATCTTGTATTCTTTTGCCCTGTATATCACTCCCCCCCCTCGTTCTCTTTGATCCTGCTCTCCTCCTCTCAGTAGTGGGGCTCTTCTGATCAAAGGCCCAGTGGCTGATGGCATGCGGTGTGTTTCACAGGGTGACTATCTGGATGCAGTGGGGGAACTCGGCCCGGAAGAGACTCTCTTCTCAGACAAACGTAGAATCCACCCTTTTGTCCTCCTTTCACTAGACTGAAATGACTAGTGAAAAATCCATTTGGGCTACTGTCTTTGTTACTGCTGGTGACACACATTCAGGTTAGGGAGAGGAGGTCAAGAGACTGACTGGATGGGGGCAGCGGGGGCTGAGGCGAGGGGCAGGGACGAGATGCGGTGGGGTTGGGAGGGGGGCAGGCTGGGAAGGCCGGCAGTGTGGCAGCCCTGATTTATGTGCCCGCAGATATCAAAGGTCTCTGCACTTGGCTGTTTCCAAACCATTACAGAAGAACAATAAACTATGGACGCTCTTTGATCGCCATTTTTTGCAAATAGAAACGGGACAAAAAATGCATGCCTGGTGACAGGGGGGGTGATGTTGGAATACAAAACAGGGCAAACAGGTCCCAATATTTAGAAAAGGGGCCACATCAACACAAACCCCTCCTCCTCCTTCTCTTCTTCTTTTTCACTGAGAGATGGGGGGTAATACCAAAAACAGGAAATTCCACATTAACACAAAAAAGAGCCAACGTAAACGATCAGATGAATGACACTTGACCCCGAGCTTCGGTGTGAGAGATGCAGAGGGCTCGCCTTATTCTGGTTACATAAGCACCTCGTTACTGGGCACCCGTTTTACTGAGCTCTCCCTCCTCCTCCTCTCTTCCTCCCAGCTAATCTCTCCTCTCCATCCGTCACTTACGGACACGCATCCAGCAGGTCACGGGACGAAGGTACAGAGTCACCAACTGCAGCCTTTTGGTGAATGAAAAGAACAGTCACACAGGTCATAGTGAGATTGTTTTCTCTTCTTCTTGCTAATCATTCCCTTCTCTTCTCTCCCCCCCCCCCCCCCCGTATTCCTCTCTGTCTCTTATTGCTGCTTTGACATCAATCAGACAGATGATGAGAGAGCAAGAGTCTCAACAGGGCATCCATGGGAGGCCACACAAGAAGGAGAGTTCAAAGGCAAAAACTGAACCCTGACACAAACACACACAAACAGACTTCGATATCCAAATATGTCCGTGTGTAAGACAAACATTCCTCTAGATACACCACACACTGCACAGCGTGTGTGTGTGTGTGTGTGTGTGTGGAGAGTTTATTATAGGAGAGTGTATGCCCAGTGATGGCAAACCTTACTATACATGGAGAGAGAGATGTGCAACAAAGGAGAGCAGCATGCACTGATGAGGAAAATCTGTCATTTCTGAATGAGACTGAATCATTAGATGGAAACTGACTGAGGGTAATGGCTGAAAAGCAGCAATGACTTTACCAGCCATTTTCCTCCAGATTTTAGTGTACAGACGAACAAATAAACATAGAATATGTGTCGCAAATAAGAAAAATGACTATATTTGTGTTTATATATATATATTTTTTTTTCTTTTTACAAATTCCTCAAAAAGCTCCTAATTTTAGTGCTTGTGTTATCTAATAACAACATGGCTACTAATTCAACATAGTATGTGCATTTTGTTAATTTCCATTCACATTGCAGTTTCCCGATTAAAAAGAAGCCAAACGTTTTTATTTTCTGATATTTGTATAATACTGTCAAGATTCTAATATTGAGAATATTAGTCGACATTAATGAATGTACTATATTTTGCAATAAATGGACATTTTACAACAGTTAGCAAAGATGCACAATGGCACCAGCTAATTGTGACAAAACAAGTTTTGTCCGCGGCAGGTGTGATTTTAAAAAACTTAAAAAAATGCCAAACCACGATCAATACCTGAAGCAAACTTACCTTGTGGCCGACATTCTTGTGCCTGGTGGGAAAGCCTGTCCCGAAACCTGCGAGAAGTGTTGACCAGATCAGCAGCAGCATCTGAAATCTCCGCGCGACCTCTTGACGCATCTCGCCTGCTTCAAAGCGCCCCGCGAAGATCCGCAAAAGTTCTTCGGAGGCTTTTCTCAAACTTTTCTCCCTACGTGAGCTTGTTGGTTTAGGAGAAGCGACTGCGTCCCGGTCGTCCACCGTTTGTCAGCGACTTAGACTCAGGACTAACAGGTTTTAGGCCCAGTCAGTGTCGAAGTGTCGCACTTTATGAAGATGCGCACCAGCGTCCGGAGGTCTCCCGCGCGCTATCCATATCTGGCACCAGCGTCTCGCGCACCAACTGTCAGTCCGCGTGGCGGGTCGAGCTCAGCGCTTCTCTTCCCCATAAAACCCCCACAGTTGGAAGAGGTTTAAGTACCAGAAATAAGTCAGATACCCCACGCAGAATCTCCCCGTCCGCACCGGCGCTTGCTTATTCAACTACTTTAAACTGTGAGTCACTCCGTCGTGGGTGGGTGGGTGTTTTCTTCCAATACATTGACATCTGGAGCTCATAGTGTGCTGTGCGTTGTTGCTATCTGTCTGATGCGTTAATCCATTATCCAGCTGAAGTTCATCCGCCGGTTCGAGTGGACGTGTGTGCGTGTTTGTGTGTGTACAGCCCAGCCAACCGGTTTCGGTAAACTTGGCGTTTACGCACGCATTCAGAAGGTTGATGCTGAAGGAGTTGGGGGTGGGAGGCTTATTGCTCACAGCTGTGTGCAGGGAGGGGGGGCGTTGGGCCACTGAGGTTCTTGATAAGGTACAAGGTTTAGTTTACATAGGCTACATACACAGGACGTGAAGTGGACATCTACTCGCTCACCGAGAAAAGTTCGTTTAATCAAGACTTGAGCAGCAACATTGTAAAGTGAAATATTCCACCACTGCCATGTGAAATGATTTCACACGTAAATTCCTTTAGGCTGGTTTGTTTTGCCCTTTTCTAGACGTTGGTAACAAGTCATTTTCTCATCCCACTGGCATACACTTTCACAAATAAACCAACAAATACTATTTTAAGAATGACTGGCCACTGTGGAATGCTGTGGAGTGGCGGGTTGTCAGTGACTTATCAGTCAAAAAGGCTTTCAAACATGTTTGTCAGGAGCTTTTAAGTTGTGACTCCAGTCTGTGTGTGCCTGCTGTAAATAAACACAAACCCATTCCAGACCTTGATAAAAAAAGAAAGTGATTTTAATCAGCACTGTTTCCAACAGCATGGTCAACAAACATCATGGCTTTACAAACTCCTCTTAAGTGGTTTATCTTCAACCCAAATACAATTCCAAGGGCAAATGCCAATGATAAGCACGTTTCCAATCAGGAGGTCAGTCCGAAGGTATTTGTGGTAGGCAGGCTGGGAAATGTCACATCACTTCAAAGACCTCCAAGCGATGCAAATATTTGAATAATCTCTCATGACTTTAATTCCTCACTTTCAGTGAGGGAAACCTGGCCGAGACAAACAGTCACGTTGCTGTTTGCGATTACATTTTTTCCTCCATAGACAGAAATGTAGAGACTTAACATACTGCATGGTGCTGCAGACAGCTGGAGAGGAAACTTTGACGAGAAGAAAATGTTTTATGTTGGAGCGCATATCTGAAGAGTGCAATTCCAGATCATAGTCATGTGTTCCACCTTTTATATTATATTTATTAAAAACAAATGCATCACTGAGTTGTTATTCAAGCTGTGGGGAAAAAAACTGTATTGGAATGACTCACTCAAAGACAACAATGCAATGAATGCCTAATGGATGAAGAGTTAAAAGAGAAAGTTGTGCTGCGTTTAAATGTCAAAAACATCAACAAAAGCATCTCAAGAGTTGAGTTGCATCACTTTGATCAACATTTATAGGAATGGTCACATTGCCAGACTACGGCCAGCTTTCCAACTGCCTACACTGACGCGGCCTCCAATTCACATCAATGAAGTGATAGAACATAAACACGCATCGCACAGGATATTTGACAAGTGGCATGTCTGCTGAGTTTGGGGTGATCTCACACAGAAAGGTCAAGACAAAAACAGTCAAAACAAACACAGGACACTGAAGGCAGATCGATATGGAATGTCAATCCAGAAGATGAAAAAAGAACCAAAAAAAAAAATAAACAATGACATTTGATGCAAACCCAAACGAATACAAATCCTGCAGAATTTCACTACGTCATCTGTGCATTTACAATGCCTGTCAGTAGTGCAAGCACTTAAGTTAAGATGTGCAAGTAGTCAGTTAAAACACTCGACTTCCACTGGGACACATTTGGAGCTGCCTTTTAGATAAGTTACATTTTTCACCAAAAAAAATAGCTGAGAGATGAATTAGACATTTAAAATAAATAAAACCGTCTGTATATCAGATAAGCGTCGTCATACATACAGAGCTAAGTTACAGCGTGTCATCGTGCTCGGAGATCGGTGTCTGCGCTGATTCACATGAAAGCACTTGAGTGAGAACGACGGAAAGAAAAGGAGGGGAAAGTAAATCACACATGTAGCTCATTAGCTTATAGAAATGTTAAAGACACTTGGCTCAAGTTTTTGAGTTCAGGTGTAAACAGTAAATAAGGCTGAAAAATATTTATAGAAAATAAGCAGTAAAAAATATTCCTTAGTCTTGCTCCCTGGGATTCTTTCCCTGTTACATTTTTTTTTCTTATGGAACATCTGCTTTGCATTTTAAGAGAAAAGGTAGAAAACACTTTTATACATATATATCCTTTGGTTAGGGAAATAACCCAATATTCTGTACTCTCTATTCAAGTAAAAGTGATTAGGAAAAATAAGCCATCAGATAAATACATATAGAGTGAACATGCTGTTACTCCTGTGAAGTAATGTATCTCTCTGAGGTTAGTGATGCTACCCTGAGGCAGCATCACTAACTTCGGGATAAATATTATTTACATATGTAATTTTTTCCTCTTGTGTTCATCATAGCAAACGGCTATGATCAGATTTGTTTTTCACCAAGCACACGAGAAGGAACTCATGGCAAAAAATCTGTTTACTTTGCTCTAGGTTGTTTGAATTACAAAAGAAGCTCCACGTTGTTGTTATTGCACAAATAAGATACACATTCAATGTGCACACAGGAATAAGACTTGACGTTAGACCGATGCAGTCACAATAAGTTAGGACAAACTAAAAAGCTCTGGACGCACTTGATAACTACCAACACATACAGAGGGAAGAGGGGGGCGTCGGCCTTCCCCTGCTACGGGTGAAATCAGCTGGACAGGCTAATGAGCGATGCTAGCGTGCACGTTTCAAAATGAGCTGGACCTGTGAAGACTGGTTCTGGTGAAGGAGTCTGAAGTGAGGAGTTATGTTGAAGTGGGCTGGAGAGACTGGCTCAGAGGAAGAGGGACAAAAAGAAGGAATCTCAGACAAGAAAAGGTAAAGTAAGGGAGGGGCGGGAGGTGACAGAGGGGGATCAGGTGGCTCAGTCCTGAAGCAGGCTCTCCTCAGACATCCACCCAAGCGAGGGGAGAGGCAGCTCGCGTCTGGAGTACTTCAGCTGCAGCAGGTCGCCCACTTCACTGATGGCCTCCAGTGCCTGGCAAAAGAACAGGAAGAACACGGTGAATCTGAATCTAAAAAGAGATTATTTGTCAGTCAAAATAAAGTGAATGTAGCCAGACAATTAAAAAATAGATGAGCAGATTGATTTATCAGGGGATTGCATCTGTGGGTGACAAATGAAGTGCTAAGCTTTAATCACACTTGGATTTTCAAGCACTAAAACATGACAAAAGGCTCCATGCATGAACTACAACTGAACACAAACTCCTCCACGTCTTTCCACAAGAGGCTGTATCAGCATTGCAACACTGCAGGGCACCTGGAAACAATTTACCTTCCTCCTGACCTTTTTTTTCTGATTCCATGGTTTGAGAAATAGCAAGGGCTGGCTTTTCCAAAGACGGAAAAAGCGGCTCCCCGAAGTGCTCTACAAAGGCAGGCTGATGCCCTTTAAATGGACTATTACAAACGGTGTTGACATGCTTCTCAGTAAGATGAATGAAGTGCCTTTGGAGAGACAGAGCAGCTCAAATAAAAGTCTCCGTCTGAGCCACACTATAATATGTGGAGACAGCTTGGCCTTCTAAGTCTCTTTATAATAAAGGACATCTTGGGAGCTTTTATTATCTAAACAGGAACACTTGCATGGTTGAGCATGTGGACAACACTGACATAAAAAACTGTCAAGTCAGCGGTCAAGCAGGTTGATCAGCAGCTGACAAAAAAAGCCCATCAGGTGCTTGAATCCAAACAAACTAATTATTATCATGTGAAGATAAAATGAAGTCTTCAGCAATAAAAGTCTATCCTGTAACAACATCCCTTGAATGGGATCCAGTGGCGAGACTGAGCAGACATCCGATGTCTGTCTCTCACTTCTCAGATGATAAGTAAAGGAAAAATGGCAGTTGTGTGTTGGATGTAGAAGCATTCAATAAAAACATAAGATTGTCCAAGAAACTAGTTCCACTCATTTCACCCACTACAGAAAGAGGTGACCATCTTACTGATATACAGAGATGACAGTGGAGCAAATGCTATACATTATTATTTTCCATTTGTGCTAACGTATTGCCAGAAAGACCCAGATGTTTGAAAACCAATTATGCATTTGAAGTGATTTGAGTGTTGATTTTGCAAGTGGAAACTGACACATTTACATTTTAGACTACTTTTATGGGGAGACATAAGAAAGTGTAAAGGAATGGCTGATTAAATGTAGATAAAAAATAATAATAAAAAAACTATGGGATGTCTGCTGGAAAAATAATTTTTGCAATTTAATTGTAACCTGTTCTTTTTTTTTAAGTCTGCATTCACCTACTTATTTTTAATATTTTAAATAAATACAGACTTCATTTTGTCCTGCAGACAGTGATTTGACTCATTGGATGACTTACAGTGTCGAGCATCTCTTTGGTATGGGCAGCCGAAACGCAGAAACGCGCCCTCGACTCGATGATGGGTGTTGCTGGGAAGCCGACAACCACTGTGCCGATGTTCCTCTTTAACATCTCCCGCCCGAATGCCCTGAAAAGCAACGGCGGCATTAGACGCAGGGCGACACAGCTCTCCACCACCACAGTCACCACATCTTAGATGGTGCTCTCTTTAGTGTGAGATGGAAATCATAAACAGCTTGCCCACACTACGTCAGATTCTATTTGGAGAAAAGTCATTAAAATTAGAGCATAAGCCTTTATGTCTTTTCAAAATGTGATATCACCTGTTGTGTTGTTACAATTAGCCATCAAAAGATCCTCAATGTTTAAAGCAATGCAAATATCATTTGAAATGGACGAGAATCACATACCCAATTTTGGCAGGCATGTAAAGCATCATGGGTACTACGGGTGAGTCATCGTTGCCGTAGATGATGAAGCCCATGTCGCGGAGTTTACTTCGGAAGTAGGTGGTGTTTTCTGATAGCTGTCTAAGGCGATCAGCACCTGGAGATGGCAGGTAAACAGAGGGATACTCCAATATTATATCACACACACACACACACACACACACACACACACACACACACACACACACACACACACACACACACACACACACACACACACACACACACACACACACACACACACACACACACA
>JAVQJD010028264.1:0-15966 GCA_036023655.1 Nannoperca australis | reverse complement strand
AGGTTTCTACCTGTTAAAAGGGAGTTTTTCCTTGCCGTTGTCGCCTAGTGCTTGCTCATGGTGGGAACGTTGGGTCTTTGTGTGTGTGGAAGTTGGTCTCGACCGGCTCCATGCGATAGAGTGCCCTGAGATAACTTTGTTATGATATGAAGCTAAATAAATAAAATTTAATTTAATTTAATTGAATGGTGCTATATAGATAAAATTGAAATGAAACAAACATTTAATTATTTATTTTCATGCTTCAACCAGGTCTTGTTTGCAAAAGTCCCATAGGCTCACATCTCATTCATTGGTCAAATGTTTGGTAACCTTTAATTGTGCAAGTTCTATAACAAAATGAACTGGGGGAAGAACTGAAGAACTGAACCTTTGCAGAGTTAAAGGGTCTATTTACCCAAATTACTATTAACAGTATTAACACCCTGTTGCTAGCCCCCATCAAGCCCAGTGCAACCAACAATCCTATGCAAGGATAAGACTTAATTTGTGTTATAGTTCATGGTAGTAGCACAATATAAACTAAAATATTAAAGATCTAAAAATTTGAGTTTAAATTCACAGGTTCCCTTTGCTAGACAAAGCCACACTATTAGCTATTAATGCAGGACTCACCAGTTGATATTTCACTTTAGGCAGTGAATAAATGTGCAATTATCATTACCAAAACCAACATACATGCAGTGAATCTAGAGTTTTAGAGCTCCCTTGGGATCTGGTGTCCCAGGACAGTGTTGCTCACTTTGCCAAGTTGGTAATCCAGCCATGGTTGCAGCTAAAATCTCAGAGGTGGAGATTTTAAAAACCTGGGCAAATAAAACCAAACATGCATTGCCAGTCCACCATAAGTGAAGGAAATTTACTTTTTAATGTGTGATTTAGATTATCTGATTATCTATTATCATGCATTGCTGCTGCATGATTGCTTCAGAGAACTGAGGAAGATGCCATGTCAGTGTTGCCGGGGTGAGGTGCTCCATGGGCGGGTTTTCTAAAACTAGTTACTGTGTGTGTGTGGGGATCCCCAAATATCCATGCACAAATGGCACAGAAGCAAATCAATACCTCCCTCTGACCGGCGGTGACATCAGCTGCACGGTTGAATCTCCCCCTTTTCTCTCCGCGTCTGTCTTTGCGTGTGTTCGAGAGAGAGAGAGAGAGAGAGAGAGAGAGAGAGAGAGAGAGAGAGAGACCCTGCCCCTTAGCACGGGCGCGCACTTTTAAGGCGCGTTGATACGTGCCCAGATTGGAAAGCAGCTGCGCGCCGCTGCGTGGGGAGGCAATAAGTTGCACAAGTGATGGAGGGAGATAGATGCAGTGAGTGGCTTCACAGTTTCCCCTGAAACTCCACACACTGTGTGAGACTACACATGATGTAATTACCACCTCTGGATACACGAGTGGGTTGCAGCGCGCCCTCCCATAAATCTTAATATGTACAGATTGCAGTCAATAGTACGCACTGCTTTCAAGTGCCTTTACGGCTAGATCGAGCCAGAAACAGAGCTATAAAATTTCTGAAAATTGTTTTCACTGTGAAAGTAAAAGTAAAGCACAAGTGAAATATATACACGACATGAATGGCATATTATGATGATGTGGATGGAGATAAAAATAGCAGAATTAACACGAGGTCGCCAGAAACTCTACTGAGAATCACAGATGCGTTAAGTCCCGATGGGAATATGACTGTGGTATTTAAATCGGGCTCGCTTTGGCATTTCAAAGATGCACAACTGACATTTTTGAAATACTGATCGCTGATGAAAAAAATGCAAAGGCGTTTCATTTTTCCTTTCAGTGTATCCTGGAGGTTTGTGTCACTCATGAAATCGGGAGCAGCTGTTGCCCCGATTCAACATCGCCCCTCTGTCGGAATGAGCCACCCCTTCTCCTCTCTATCTTTCTCTGTCTTCCACCAGCCCGCCTCTGTCTCTCATCCCTCCTCTTGCGTACCCCCCCCCCCCCTCTCCCTCTCTCTCTGCTGGAACGCACGGAGCTCCGCCGCTGTCCAGGGATACTACTGTCGCTTTCTCCGTCTGTGCCGCTGCAGAACGGATCGTAAGCTGCCTCTTCCTTACTGTCAGACCGAGACTCCGATCAAGGTAAGACAAGTCAAATCTTGCCATGATGTGTCCAAGCTGGGCTCAGCTGTCAATGTTATGGTGGTGGTGATGGGGGGCTTCTGCACTTGTGGGTTCACTGCATGTAGTGCGCACTGGAGACACACGCATGCTGCCACGTTGAGAGGTTGTAGTCCGTGGATTGTAAACAGATTAGTTGTGTCCTCAAATGTGCTTATTTTGACCAATATGCACATGCTCCTCTTCTAATAGACCATCAGCTGCTCGGCTGGTCTGTCCCGGACCGTTGTTGGGGAGGGTCCACTCCTCAGACACTTATGAGACAGAGAAGCAGAGGCTGAGCAGATGAGGGAAGAATATATATGAGGAGAAGCAAACATTGAGAAAAGAGAGAGATGACAATGGGAAAAGAGAGATCTGAACAAATTGTTTCCGACTCGACCGATTGATTAGTAGTGCCGTCCACCCTCAATAGATGGCCGAAGAGCAGCTTTGTCATTATCGCTTCACAGCGTATGTTTTCTTATACTAAGGGGGTCAGGACGACTGTTGGGGTGATCAGGCGGACCTGCATCTCCCTGCGGACCAGGAGATCTCGGGTTGGGAAGGTCCCGGGGAGGTGGTGCTGGAGTTGCTCGGTGCCAAACACGGAGAAGGCAGCTGCTGCTTGTGTGCTTGCAGCGGCGGTCTACTGCATGGGTGTGTGCGTGTGTAGTCTCTGCCATCATTATAGAGTCCGCGCGTGTGTGTGTGTGTTTGCTGAGAGAGACGGGCAGAGATTTCGGGGATAGTGAGCAGCAGTGATGCTGTAAAAGATGCGTGCGTTATACGAGCGCACACGACTGCCTGTGCTCGAGTTATCAATTTCCACATCAAAGTTGTCGTGTCAGAATTTTGCATGAGTAAGGATGGAGGAGAGCGAGGAGGGCCTGTTGGTATCTTTCAGCAGCAGTGTGCGCGTTTGGAGACGGTGAGAGAATAGAGAGAGATGAGAGAGACATGGAGAGGGAGATGGAGGGCAGACGAAGGGGGAGAGACGAAGTGAGAGAGCAGAAGAGAGAGATGGCGTCCTAGACCAGCGCTCTCTGGCATTCATAGATTTATCGCCTCTCCAATGCGCACTGACGCACAAAGCTGCGGGTCCCCGCTCCTTCTCTGCTGTCATCTCACCAACTGATCAGTATTATATCGGCGTGATGGTCGTCGACCCATCTGGCCACCGGGAACACACCTTCACCCTAACAGGAGACCCTGTTACAACCCTCCTCCCCCCACCCCGCCCCCCTGTTATTGAGGCCCCACAGACCAAGCACACGTTTAGACATGACAGATGAAAGCAATCATGACTGATGCAATGTGACAAGCGAGCCAATGGACATCCAGCGGTGATATGTTTTGATTCCAATGAAATTTCGTCTCTCCCTCCCAGTTGCTCAGCAAGTTGGATAAATTTGTTTATGCATCGTGAGGGTGCTTGCGTGACTCATTTTGGCCGTGCGGTGCCTTGGCGGGAAAGTGGAGGCCACAGCACCGCTGCAGGCCACGTTTTATTGGGCTCATAGGAAAATATTAGGACAGGACAGAGTGAAAAAACACACTACTTCATCTCTGTCAACAACACTGATACCTACTGTTTTCACCATCATCATCATTTCTGTTTTGTTCACCTTCCTCATCATCATCATCCTTATACCTGTTATCATCACCATTAACATAAACATCATCATCATTATCATTTCTAATGTTCCATCCTCCTCTTCCTCTTCCTCCTTCTCCTCCTCATTGCTTCTGATTTTATCACCACAATCATTCCTCTCGTTGTTATCCCTGTTGTTGTCATCTTTGCCATTCTTCTTTTCTTCATCCCCCTCCTCTTTATCACCACCATCACCTTCTTCATCATCACCTTTCTCAATTGTATCCTTGTTATTATTGACATTAACACCATCACCACCGCCATCATTTCTGCTGTTTGTAATCATCTTCATCATCATTTTATGACCACCACATCATAACCCTCTCTGCCCCTACCTTCATCATCATCATCATTACTTTTGCTTGGATCAACCTTCGCCGTCTTCTTCCTCATTATCATTTTCATGATCCATGTTGTCATTGCCATTAACTAGGGCTGTAGCAGTTATTTTCATAACAGATTATTCTGCAGATTATTTTCCTGATAAACTGATTAGTTGTTTGATCTGCATCACATCAGAAAACAGACCAACAGTCCAAAACTCCAACAATGTGCACGTCACCATAATATTAAAATGAGGAAAAGTTTCTGAATATTTTAAGAAGCTTAAACAAGGCAATGTTGGGACTTTTTTACTCAAAAGTAAATTATCAAAATGCTTTGTCAATCGACTAATCATTGCAGCTTTGTCATCATCATCATCATCTACTCTCATCAACATCACTCCTCTTGCTATATCACATCTTCATCACTACTACCTTAATCATCATTACAGAGCGTTTAGTCCAAACGGGAGGTAAATTGTGTAGCCAGTGTGACTGCATATAAAGTCAATGGAACGACGTGCATATTTTTGTGTTGTTTCAAAGTGCACCTCCCCTTCCCTCCTCTCCCAGCTGGCTTTAAAATACGACAAACTATCAGTAAGCCGAGGTCTGTTAATGCCCACAGGCCTGAGATCTCAGACAGGCTGGAATCAGACGCGTAGAAGCTCACACACACCAGCAACAATGCAAACGTATTCAACACAGGTGCATTTATAGCCACGATAAGGCACACACTGACCGCATTTGCACTGCCACAGCAGGAATACTCATGCAGACTCTTGATATCAAACTGTGATGACTTCTGGCTGTAACAGTAAACTGTTAAATTCCGCACACGCACAGAAAGAATGCAGCATTTTAAAAAGCCTGAGTATGTTCCACTTTTGTAGCTCCTGCATAACAGTAAGAGTTTATAGTTTTGTTCCTTTCCTGTATGTCTGTCCTTTCATATGAAACCTCATTTTTTTCTGATCCTCTCTTCTTTGTCCCAATATCAGATGAAATTGGTTAAAGTGTTTAGCTATTGTTAATCCGAGCTGAAGACTTTCTGCTGGTCTATCAAATTGGTCATCACATGGTGGAGCTAGTTGACTTTACTGACTGTAAAAGACATCTTGACATTTTCAAAATCTCATGAAGATTATTTATAGGGGTTGTGGTGCTACAATAGTTAGATGAATACACATCCATGAAGTGAAGAATCATCACCTGTCTTCTGTCAGGTAAGCCACTGAAGAAGATACTTTCAATTATTTCTTAAAGGTCAGTGGATGACATCAGTTAAAGCTGCAATAGGCACAACCTGTGCAAACCTATACGAAACCTTCCACCTTTCTCTGCCTCAGGCTTCAGAGGCAGATGTGATGCCGTCTAACAGCGGGGATGAGAGGCTAGTACACCACACACACACGCACACACAGACCACTGTACCCCCTCAAAAGGTCTCCTCCACTGTTTGTCATCATGCCTCTTTGCCGCTTGTCAATAAGAGTGCCATGTCATCGAACATAATGAGCCTGAAGCTCCGTGTGGTTTTGTACTGTACGCCGCTGCAGACAGAGGTGTGGGAAATGTATCACATGTTGCAGGATTCGTTCGTCATTGAATCAAGCTTTTAGCATCTGAAGGGATGTGAATGTGCATCTGCATTTATAGACAGCCAATAGGAATGCCATATTTCTGAAATGACCTGTGATTGGGCAAAGTTCCCCGTCAGGGGCGACTGAAAACAGAATCAAGAGGAGGTGCAGAAGTTTAGTTTTCTGTCAGACCTCTCGAACCACACCATCAACGAGATACGTTTGAAAGATTTATTTGAACAAAGGTACAAGCTGAATGTTTAAATTGTGATGATGCCGTGGTGTGGGGAAGCTTCGTGGAGAATCTGCCGTGGCACTCGGGTACGACGAACCACCTTCAGGACCCTACAGAAAGAATAGAGAAGAAAAGAGAGCAAAACTGAAAAACAAAAAGGGGTGGCGGGGCGCAGTATGCCAGAGCAAAACAAGGAGATGGTTTATGATGGTATTTATGCAGGAGGGTGTAACGTCATAGTTAACGTAATTGGGGTGTGGTCCTGCTCACGAAATTCTGCTATATAGCGTCAATTATAGAATTTATGCCAAATGATACCAAAAATACTGCCTACACTACTTGTCAGCTACCCGTCTTACAAGTTTTACTGAATAACCCTCATGAGCACAAGCACAGATGAGTAGCCTTCAGCACACTACTGTCACTAATAAGGAGAAAAGTTGAAGGACAAATCAATATTGATTTCTCGCAACGCCTCCAACAAGCTGCAATCTCTGACCGGGACAAAAATAGAACTGGACACTGAGTGAATTGCCTTTCTCTCTAAAGCAGAGTAAGAGTACAGTTGCACTTGGAAAGGTGCAACCATGCAACGTTTGGCATTGAGTTTCAGGTGCACATTAGTATCCATTCTGCTCTGTGAGGGGAGAGCTTTTCTTCCAGTGGTACTGTAGGCAGGCTAAAACAGTCAAACAGTGTTTTCACTCTGAAATCAAAGTTTCAACAGCTGGGAACATTCTTTCCTGTTGATCACAGGTCACATCTGCAGGTACTTTGGGGACTTTGATGGTAAAGGAAGGTCTGATCTATATTGACATGTCATAATATCTGCAATTATACTGAAAAAAGTACAAGACAAGTCACATCTTGAATCTTGAGTGTGGCATCATAAATGCTGAAGACACTGCATGGCTTGACTCCATTACTCTGTTAATGCTATGGAGAGCTCACTATCCTGTTATCTATTATTGGTTACTTGTAAGGTGCTAGGATACAGTGGTTGTAGTGGTTACGTTTCTTTGGTAGAAAATAATTCCAATGGAAACTGTGGAGTTTGTGAATAATTCTAAAGGCCAGTTCAGACAAAAGGTTCGCAATGAGACAAGTTGAAACTTGCAGCTGCTTGCAATGAGCCAGGTCTGCAGCATTCTGCAACCTGCCACTTTACACCAATAAGACTAGATGAGATGGTGTATCGTTTCCATAGAAACTACTCTCTGTACTTCCGTTCTAACTGCCGGCTTTTGAGGCTTTCTTTTGCAGCTGGATATCATTTCTAGCGTCTTAAAATATGAAAGAGGATAGTGATAGTGAGTTACTTGCTGAAGTTGAATTTCTAACCAGTGCATGCTGGGATCAGCTCCAGCCTCACCCTGACCTTCGTGAGGAATATGTGGAAATTGAAAGTGGATCGAGAGATGTAAAAGATGATGACTTAAAATGATTGATAATAAAATAAAATAATATTTTGTTAAACCTCAACTTTTTGCTTTGCCATCTTTCACTTTCCTGTCCTTAGATAGATGGATGGATGGATGTAATGTAATTTATTGTCCACAGTGCAATTCATTTTGCTCAGGTCAGTTCCATGCTAACAGAGAAGACAATAAATAAATAAAATAAACACCATAGTACAGAACAGGAGGTATAATTCTTTGTGTATGTGTGTGACAGCCCATCTGTTAAATGACAGGTTCGCTCCACGTCTCTATCTGTATATGTGGTACTCTGTTTTTCTTCCTCTCCCTTCCTCGTTTTCTTTTCTCTCCTCTGTTTCCCTCAACACAAATATGAGCGGGATGGAAAGAAAGATGGAGGGTGGTGGAGGAGAATGATGCTTTCCAATGTTAACTCCGCTGTTTGTCTGCAACAATAACAGCAGTAACAGGGAGGACAAATCTTATCGCCTCCCAAATGTTTATTTTCTGCCATTGTGAAACGCTAGGCTGTGGCTGGTGGCGATAAGTTAGTGAAGAAAAACACCATTTTAGCTGCTTCTTTAGATTAATGCAAAAAGGAGAAGAGTGTAAATAGGGAAGTGAGGAAGAGGGATGGCCTTAGGCAAGGAAAGAAAGAGTTTCAGCCTTGCAGAATTGTTATACTGTGGTGCCTGTATTCAGAAACTGCTGCAGACCTCTCTGGAGATATACAGAATTATACAGAATCTCAACAATAACCATTGGTTGTCTCAGAAAAGATGTTTTCATACCAGAGCCAGCGAAGATTGAAAGCCATTTGTGGAAATGGGAAAAGATCTGTAGCTCCTTTACAGTTAGGGTGATGGTCAGTAGAAATGTTAGAGGTTATAAAAGTGGAAATGTGAGTCATATGTGAGATATCAGTTTGAATCCCCAAAGAAACAATACAGTTATTCTATTATTATTATTTCCCTCTATATTTATCACATTAGTGCCTCTAAGCAAGACACTCACAATCAAATGCAGTTCCCTTTGGCTGTGATGCAGACATTTATAATATAACACCAGAGGGTGCTGCTGAAAAAGTTAAAGATGAACCTTTACTGTACAAAAACAGAAAATTACAAGTTCAGTTATAGTAGGATTATTATACATGACAAGTCCTTATTTTGTTTTGACTTTCTGGCAGTGACCACATCCAAACTAAATACATATTGTCAAATTTACCCTTTCACCCCAGGGTCCTTGACTTGGTTATAGATTTCATATTTTATAATATATGTTTTATAAACATAGCATATACACATATATATATATATGTGTGTGTGTGTGCAGTTTGTAGATACATAAGCATGAATGTTCATTAAGTAGCTTAAAGAAAAGTTCAAATAGACAAAAAGAAATTAACAATTGTATCTTAACTGAAGTACATTTGTGATTGACTGCGCAAACTCCACCAGCTGATGAAGACCACAACATGCAGTTGAAATCCCAGGGAAAAGCTAGCAAGTGGCCCCTGAGTTAAGATTATTTTGTCAAAATGTAAGACTCTACTGGGACACATAATCCCTTAAATCTAAAAGGAAAAATCTAAAATGTGGATAGAATTCATTTTAAGTCAAGTAATTTTTAAATGCTCCTCAGTGTGTTTACATTCATGAATAAGTGGTTAAAGTTAAGTTTAATTGTAGTTAAGTATTTAATTGTAGTCTGTTCCCAAAGGCTGTAAAATAAGGGAAATAAAAGCAGTTAATGGTCTATTCATTTATATTATATCAATTTATAAATGCAGAGATTAACATGAATAGAAACACACAACGTTTCTAGATTTTATGTAACGTTTACATATCCATTACATAAGTAGTTTATTATTTTTATTTTTAAATTATGCAGAGCACTCTTCTCTGTTGCAGCTCCACTTTGTGATTTGTAGTGAAACAATGGGTGTGTTTTTACAAAAAGACATACACACTGCAATTTGGGATGGGGATTCTGTGTATTTCATACAGTATAGCCTGCAGAAAAACTGGACATATCCACTGTGAGTTCCTCTCAGGGTAAAACTTGTTTATGGTGATGGCAGCTGAATCCATCAGGAGTTGATGATGTGTTGAATAAAGTCGTTGGCTTGCAGACTCCTCACACGCACACCTCTCTGTTCTGTCTTTTCCAGTTATGTTGTTTTGTACAGTTTATTTTGTTGCCTGAAGCTTTGTAATCTTCTACCACGTTGCCGTGGGTGCTGGTTGAAAAAAACATAAGAAAAATGTTGAAGCGAAAGAGAAATAGATAAAAATGCAAATCATAGTTATAAAATGAAAGTACCTGCGTTTAGAGCTGAAGAAGTGGAATTTGGCCTAAAGAAATGGCTTCTGATTTAGTCTTTCCATCCATTTTTTTCAGCATCTTGTTTGTCCTCACTTAGTTCTGATTCTCAGAACACACAAAAAGATTCTGCTTCTTACTGGAACTACCCTGCATCTGTCCTGCATTAGTACTTTTGTGAGTCTTATACAGTTTTGCAACAAAGCATCTGTGTCTCGGACAGTTCCTTGTAACTTCTGTGGGCTAGAACCTGGATCTTTACTGATAATTCCTCTTGGGGACAAAGTCAAACGAGCAGCATAAGTTCAGCAAAAATGCAGTGTGGAAATGGGACAATACTTAAAAGCACATTTCTATTTTCCTTAGTAAAATACCTAAATTCTCTTTGCACAAAGTTTGCAATTCAAAAGCTTCCAAACTCATTTGGTATGAATCATTCTCTGCCATGAATAGGCCACTTTTCTTTGACTGTAGACTCTATGATTTTCTGTGTTTTCTTAAACTCAGCGCCCTGCTAAGAGAAGCGGAATGATTATGGAAAGAACTAATTTAGATAGATCAAATTTGTATTTTCTACAGAAATTTCAGGTCTCTAAACCAGCTAGTTAGGAGACAAGTTCTTGTAATATCTGCTGCCTGACAATAGAGAAAAACTAGATTTTCCTTAAACAGTCCCTTTTGAAGCTACCGCCAAAGCACATCAGTGGATAAACAAAGCAAGCAACAATAGTTACAAAGGAGAACACAGATCATTTCTTTAGTGGAGCAGTTTGCCCATTGTGTCCCTAAATTCTCCCTCAGAACTTGCAAATGCCAGAAAATCTCCTAAAGCATCATGAATCACTGTCTACCAAACAAAGAAGATCACGTTACTTTTCTCCTTTTATCTCCATACTTTTCCACCTTTATCCCTGTGTTCAGTTAAACTCAGCGGGGCAGCAGCTTGGATGTTTAAATATGCAGAGGACAACTTTCAATGCGTCTGCGGTGCTACAGCTTGCATGAAAGTGTGCTTTTCCACACCTGAGATCTTAAAAAATTCAAGTTGAAGTGGTGCATTAGTGTGTGCCACAGAGTGAGGCTGGTGTTTATCAAATGCCTCAGACTCAGGAGCGATGATGTACTGTGGAGTGGCTCTTGCTGTCACAATGCAGCAAATGTGATGCTCTAACAGAGTCTCACCAGAAATTTAAAATCTGTTCTCTCACACCTGTGAAAGCTGCTCCAGCACTGCTCCTTAGCCATTTTCTCCCACATCTCCCTGGTCTCTTTTCGTAGAAGCAGGTCCACAAAAAAACATGCCTTTTAACTCGTGGTCGAAGCTAACACAATAATACAATTATCAGCAACGTTTGTAGATGACCAATGTTTTTTAATTACTTCAAAAAAGTGACGGGCGTAGATTATCCAAATAATGAGAATAAAAAAGGACTGAGTGGCATTTTTATTCAAAGGACAAAGGAATGGTAGTTGAACGACAGGAGCAAATGGGCCAATCAGAGGCCTTTTGGTCAATCGGAGGAGCACTTAGGACAAACAATTGAAGCATGTTAGTGTCCCTTTAAGACATATCCTGCATACATACTTTAGTATTAAGAGCAAATATGTCATGTCTGTGTTTGTAAAGCACACATAACCAAGGGACCCTAAGCATGTAAGACTGTCCTAACAAGAAAGATAGCAGCCATTGTAATTTATTCAAATGTTCATTGCTTATGCTTTCCTGCCATGTTACATACAACATATGGCTTTCCTCTAAGACAGACAACATGTGTAACTGCATCACCAGAGACAGTTGTTTGCTTTCCATATCTTACCAACAGACAACGTTTGCTTCTCTCATAAGCAGAAAACAAATGACTGTTTTCTCCAAATGTGGTCAGGCTGATGTGATTTCTTTCCGATCCCTATGTAATTTAGAGTTGTTTCTATTTCTACATCTGCTCCTACTGTGACAACCACTACCACTACTACTTCAACTACTGCTTCTACAGTGACAGCTCTGGTTTCCGTAAGGCTTCTTCACATTGTTTTTCTTGCTCTTATTTAGATTAAATTAGGTCTATTTTAGTTTGTTTTATTACCCTCCCTAATTGTGCATTTTGTTGTTGTACAATTAACTTTTCATGTTATTGTGTTTATATTGACTTATTCACTTATGACTATCTTTGTCATGTAGATTTTACTCTTCTCTTTTGGGCTGAGATGTTTTTAAAAACCCCTCAGGGTTTGTTATCTCACATGCACAGGTATTTTCAGCTTTCTTTCTATTTCTGCCCTTTTTTAGGCTGTACACATGTGGTAGAAAAAATACACAACAATTCGCTTTTAAATAGGCATGTATATGTGCATGTATACATCAAGAGTTCATTTCTACACACTCAAAGCTCTGATAAAAGCTACATAACATTTAATTTGCTATTCATTCCTCTCATTCAGACGGATACTCGCCTGCAGGCAGACCTAAGCAGATACAGTACTGGGTAATTACATTTTGAATAACCGAAGAACATGAGGCGTGCTTTATTTATCTGATCTAGTCTGGCTCAGTGGATGTTTTACAGAGAAAAATGATTTAAGTTTTCCACAGAAGAGCTGGTGGAAAGTGAAACATGATTGGCCTTTACTTGAACTGTCTGATCTTAGTTTACAGTGATTGGATGATTCACAGGAAAATACCAGTTTATATTGGGACTAAACAGCTGCCGGATGAGGAAGTCTGATTAGTTTGCATTCCCTTTCTTTTTATATCACCCCTTATTTTGTTCTTACATTTTCACTTCATTTGTGCTAATTGGGTTCAAAGGTATTTCAATTCTAGGCAACAGTCACATAAGACACAGCCACACACAGGCACTTCTGGTTAAAAAAAGAATACATTTTCTCTTTACTTTTTTCCTGACTTTACCATTTTGATCAGTTTTTTCCCCTCTGCTGTCACAGTGCTAAGACGAAGTGAGCAGAAAGGTCCGGCTACGGAAGACTAACCTTATCTTGCAAATGAAGTGTCTACTACTGTTCAGCTCTGTGTGAAGATAACTCAGGAACCATTTCCTTTACTGCTCCTCACTTTAATTTAGACAGATACTGTTAAACCTGCAGGGAGACCTGGAAAAGATTGTAACTAATTACCTGTCGAACACTTCAAAAATCAAAAGGAGCATCTTATCTTTGTCAAATCTACTATAGCGAGTGATCAATGGATCATGACTACTTCAGGCATTAGACATGAGATCTGAAGCAAGTGAGAAGCCTAGTGTGTAATGATATACAAAATGAAAGCCTATGTGAGTTGTGCATCTTAATTAAATTTTATTGTATAGCATTTGTCATTGGGTTATTTACTGTGATCTGAATTTACTGTGTCCCTATCCGCATTAGATTTATTTGCTGCAGCAGTGGCCCAATTTCCAAAAAAGGGATAATTAACCTTTTACTTTATGTGATTCAATTCAGTTTCATTTATATAGCACCATATGATAACAAAAGTTATCTCAGGTCAAGATCAACTCTTATATTTACAAAGACCCAACGATCCCACCATGAGCAGCACCAGGAGACAGTGGCAAGAAAAACTCCCTTTGAACAGGTAGAAACCTCGAGCAGAACCAGCAGCAGGCTCTAGGTGGTCGCTCATCTGCCTCGACCGGTTGGGTTGAACGGTGGAGCAGGAGAGAGAGCAGGAGGAATGAGAACATACAGTAGTACAGTACAGTTCTACATAGAGACGTAAAGTAATAGATGTGTTAATGGTATTGATGTTAATATTAATACAAATAATGCTAATAACAATAATTGAATAGGGTTGATGTCAGGGTTCTTTGCAGGCTTATCAAGGTCTTCTACACCAAACTGGAAATACCTTTTGTTTATGGACCTGGTTTTGTGCACGGGGCATTTTCATTTTAAAACAGATAAGGACCTTCCCTACTCTTTCCACAAAGTAGGTCTAACATATAATTGTATGCTGACTGTTTAAAACTAAATTAAACTTAAAGAAAATGAGATTTGAGCATTTTAAAATTCAAATAAATTAAAATGGTTCTTTGCCTGAGGGACTTGTTATTCTTTTAGCTCCACATACAGCCGCCACAGCAGAGGTAGCTTTAAATAGCAAGCAGTCACACTCTTTCTCACACACACAAAGGTACTATGACAGGTCTCAGTAAAGCAGAGAGAGAATTCTTAAAAAAAACGTCTTTCGTAGAAAAATACACTCTTTGGAAAGTAGTTAGCTGCTGAGTTTAAGTGACCTTGACAGGTGACGCTGTGTAATTCACATCTCACCTTCTCTCTCTGTGGTTTAATTTAGTCGGCAGGTAGCTCAGGGCTAAAGCATGAAGGGTTCCAGAAATGCTTTCGCTTTGCCTTTTTGCTGGAGAAGAAAGCTACGAGGTGCAAAAGGAACGATATTTACGTGTGTATGACTAAGCGAATGACTCCCTTTATGTACTGTAAGTATGTGATCCTCCTCAATATCTTAGATGAACCTGCTCTTTATTGTGGTAAATTCAAAGCTATGTTGTACAGTTGACCTGGTACTAGAACACATTTTGTGTCTCTTTATCCCTCTGTTTAACCCTATTGAAACTCATCAGGCTAATTCCTAAGCAGGGAGTTGATGATGGTAGGAAAATAGCCTAAACCTCTGCTCAACAAACCTTAAAACCCCAAAATACAAAGTAATTTATCCCTCTGATCTGTACATGGCTTTACCTTAGCTCAGCAGGTGTCTCATCTGTTCTGAACATGCTTTTTGATGCATCTCAGCTGCAGAAACATCTCTTCAGCAGACATAAATTGGCTTAGCGAATTGCCTTTTAGAGATGGAAGCCCTGAATGTTTATATTCTCTGCAGAGCCAGATAATCCCCATGGTTGACTAGTTCAGGCATATTGGCTGGTATCATGAAGGTGCTCACATTGGCACCTGATGTCATACACAATCTGAAAGTAATAAATAACCTGCAATTTTCATAGAAATTAATTTCAGTGTTAGGCTACTGCCCAATATTAGTGATTGGTGTAAAATAGTGGGGATGCAGTGGGCACCCAGATCAATAAATGTATTTTTAATATTTGATGTTCTAAAAATTATGATTTTAAAAACTGGGCTTTTAGCATGAACAGCAACAACTTCTTACCTACATGTACCAGGATGCATTGCGCGCAAGCTTCTAACGCCTCTGAGGAAGTTAGCTGCCGCTAATTAAAGTTACACAACATTGCCATGGCAACTAATTCCTGCAGTTTGAACATTTCTTTTTCTCACTTAGCTATAATGTTACTATCAGGGCACGTCTATTAGATATATCAGCAACAAACACACACACAGGCCAGGAACGGGGGTTCCTATAACAACAAAGCTACCACTAGCGCTGCAGTATAGCATTCCACAAAACCACAACATGAAAAAACTGTTACCGGCACCCAACCTACTATTCTAGTTATTTAGTTGGCTTCGAAAGAGGCTTAACATTTACACTGTTTCTCCTGACTTTCCCTCCATATCACAACATTAGAAAGGTCCTAACAGAACCGTGTTGCTTTATACTGACAGCACCCAAAGGGATTAAAGAGGTACAAGATCTAATGTTGGTGGGCGAGCATCCATATGTTCCCAAGGTCCTATGAGTATGTGTGTCTCTTGATATAAACTTTTGTAAGGGCTATTTTTGCAAATTAATGGAGATAGATCGACATTTTAAATGCTCTTTGAATGATTCAAATCATGTCTAAAGTCAAGAAAACTGTCTTGCCAGCAAACTTGAGGTGGAAGGTTTCAAGGAGTACTGTATAACATCAGTAGGCTATAAGCTGTAAGTGTGTGATTTCAAAATACTGACCCAAACATACACTGAACATTAGACCTGAGAAAAAATATTACTGAGAACATTTTATGGTTTATAAAGGGGACACAACTTGGCAAAGAACCTTCAAATTCGGCATTAGTGTGCAGAATTTCATCTCCGAATGCAGCATCTATTAAACTTTGTCTTGATTGGGCTACAACAGCTAATGCTGCTGTTGTCAAGCAAAGATCAAGAATGTGGGTCTGCACTGGGCATCAAAACGTGACCACTGAGTAGTGGTATGTTGAGTATTGTTATTATTAGTATTATTAGATATTAGTGCTATTAATAATATTTTTATTAATATTAATATAATAACATTATCTATCTATTACATTACATTACATTACATTTAGGCATTTAGCAGACGCTTTTATCCAAAGCGACTTCCAAAATAAGAGCTTTACATCAAGTGCATAGAACCATGATTGAAAACAACAAGATGTCTCAT
>JAVQJD010028248.1:0-37189 GCA_036023655.1 Nannoperca australis | reverse complement strand
GGTTAAAAAAATAAAGGCAACTGACACTTTTGTTCTTCAACGACACACAACCTTTTCCCTTGTCTTGTTAGTGGAAACAAATCCACCTGTATTTTCTGTGTGTGTGTGTGTGTGTGTGTGTGTGTGTGTGTGACTGTGACAGACTGTGTTTTTGCTGGATGGATTGTGTGCAGCCAATGCTAGCGGCCAAACAAAAGAGTTGTTTATCCATCTTTGCTTTATAGACACTCCATTGCTGCACAATGAGTTCACAATGAAAATACACACACACACACATACACACTGATATGGTTGTTACGTGGTTCATAGCCTTGGCATAGTTTAACAGGAAGAGTGTGTGACTGGCTTTGACTGTACATGACAGAGAGAATTGGCATCACTGGGTGGAGATAGCGTGTGTGTGTGTGTGTGTGTGTGTGTGTGTGTGTGTGTGTGCTTGTGTGCATGCGTGAAGAGCGATCGATTTTACATGAAGTGGATGTGACAAGTAGTATTGGGTGAGTGTGTCATGTTGTATGAGCACAGGTGATTCCTTGTTATGTTCATTCAGATGGAGGCGTAGATAAATTCTCAGATAGTTTTATTTATTTATTTATTTACCTCAATAGCAGAGAGAACCAGAACCTTTACATCGAATCTAATCCCCTCATTTTACAGCTACATTTCATCATGTTTCCTCTGTTCTGATTTGTTGTTGATTCTGTTTTCTGTCAACTCATACCTCCTCCATGTTTAGCCGATGTCTTAAAAAATTCTAGATAATGTATATTTCCACCACATGATTATAAAACAGATTACATACTCACCACTCTGCCACTCTTTTGGACAAAAATATTAATTAATTAATTCCAGCCAGTTCATCTTTGCTGTGTTTTTTTCTCTTTTAGTCTTTAAATTTCTGTCAATGCAAGCTTTGTTCAGGATTAGCTTTTGATTTGAGCATATGATACTTATTTGACAAACACATTGTTTGTGTGTGTGTGTGTGTGTGTGTGTGTGTGTGTGTGTGTGTGTGTGTGTGTATGTGTGTGTGTGTGTGTGTGTGTGGTCAGTTACAGTTACACAACCCGACACACTTACACACACAGAAACTAATGAAATCTCACCTCATTATCGCTTTTAGGATGAATTTGAAACACACACACACACACACACACACACACACCCTCTTTCTCTCTTCACACATACACAGAACCCACAAACCACATATCAGGTCCTATTATTTACCTAAACCCACAACCTGACACTTAATGGAGGCCCCCACAGGCAGAAAAGACACTCAAAAAGAAAACCCAGTGAAACGCAGACTGAGAACAACGTTTATTTAAATTTAAATTAAAATGAGGTTGAGTGAAGCACCAAAGTAGAAAAAACAAGAATGAAGCTTTTTGATCAATAATTGTGAACAGAGCTGGACACGGGGAGTGACCAGACAGGCAGTGAGGGGGTGTAAGTTGATTATCTGTAAGCTCTGGGATTATCCCTCGCCATTCATCCTCTGTAGTGGACCATCATCACCTGGATAGAGAAATAACTGAGAGCAGAGAGGCAGGAGGAGCGAGCTGATCTGCACACACTACTATCTAGGAATCAGATCTAGGAGGTGAGGCACTTATCCCTCCTTCTCTTTTGTCCTTCTCATCCCTGTCTCATTTTCTTTGTATTTAGTTCCTACCCCTCTATCACTCCCTCCTTGGGCAGGTATGGGCAGCAGGGGTGTTTAGGTTTCAGATTGCTGGCATGACAGTGACATCAAGGCTGTGCCAAGCCTGCTGGGCCTCAGATCATCAGAGAGAGAGAGAGAGTGAAAGGATACTGGCAGTGACGCACAGATCGTCCATGCACAAACACAAACGCAAACAAAGGGGCTAGGACTATTTGAACTGTGTGTGTGTGTGTGTGTGTGTGTGTGTGTGTGTGTGTGTGTGTGTGTGTGTGTGATGTATGGCTCAGCAAGGGAGTGTGTTTGCCAGTCATATCACAGGGAGCACAGCAGTCCCAAACCTGCCAGCGATGCCTGACATCTTTATCCGGCAGCCTGCCCACCTTACCCAAAACCCATCACCCATCCAAGTCACCTTGATCAGGAGGGAGATCACATATCAGGGCTTGATCGCAGTGCACATGGATACTGTACACACACACACACACACACACATACACAGATCCAAAATAATCCCCAAAGACTCAAAGAGTGACTCATCTAATTATGTCATTCAGAAAACTGGACTTGTAGACAAATACCCAAATGAGAATTTGGCTACACATTTGTATTCTGGCAGCAAAATGTTACTGTTTGAATAATTTGAAAGACTTCATTAACCACTAATCCTGTAAGATAACAACAGCAGTAAACCACACAATCCTCAGATTTAATGTTATTTTTGTAGAGCACAGCAGGTCAGGGAGTCATCAGTGGCTGTAGGAAAATGGATTAGTCTTTAACCAGTCAGAGCTACAAACACAGTAGCTCCTTACGAGATTTAGCAGGGATTCAGACCAAAAACAGCTCTGTGTTAAAACAGCCCAGGAGGCTGCGTTGGTGGTGCAAGTTAAGGAACCAGTGAGACAATGAAACACGATCCAGAAATAAATCCAGTTGGAGTAACAGATTAATGCATTTACAGGCTTATCAGACACCACACACTGACCAAAGGTTTGTAATACTCACAGACAGATTTCTGGAAAGTTATCAAAGCGGCAGATATTTTATCTTTAATTCCGACAATCACAGGTTAACAGCAGATATACCCAGTTCATGTTACAAAGTATGTGAGCTTGCATGTATAGCCAAAGGTTGAGCCAGGTTTTTTAAAAAGTCTGTACAAACCTTTGCGTTGTTTAGCCAGAGCCACCTGCTCTGAGGGACTGGCTCTATTCAAAAAGCATGCAGTGTGTTAACTGTACAAACAAACACATTTTTGGAATGTTTTGATCTGAGGCCGCTAAATAAAAAGTCAAGAGATCATCAAAGGATTCATAATCAATTCATAAAAAGAGAACCATGAATGTCTGTACAAAATTGAAATCCAAACAAATCCATCTAGTACGTGTAGATGTTCAGATATATCACTGGACAAGTGAAAGCTTTGACCTGCTGGCACAAAGTCATTATAAGTCACCCACTGAGAACCACGAATGTCTGTGAATCCACCTCACAGTTAATGAGATATTTCAGTCTAAAGGGGCAGCCTCTCAAATCTGCACTTCAAAATGGACGCTGAACCACTCTACTGCTTTAAACACTTTGTGATGTGCTTTCACTGGCAACCCAACAGTGCGCAGACAAGCAAATAAACGGAGAGGTGGCTGTGGAAGGTACTGATTAAAAAGCTTCAGGTGGGGACAGATGGGAGTATCATTATTATTTATCAGCTCCTTATGGCCTGTCTCACACACCTGGCTTCACATATAACAGCGCTGCAGGCCAACACACACACAGCATAGAGCAGAGAAACACAGCAAGCACATTCCTACACAGACAGCCTTCTGCAGCACCAGCAAGAGACACCGACACACAAGGACATGACACACAGAGTTGTGGTCGCAATTAGGATTGTGATGTGTAATTATGAGAGTAGAAGTCCACTTTAAATCAGCAAAATATTTCACTTAGAGTCACTTCACTGCTATCAATCCCTAATCAGAGGCCTGATGAGCAAATCAGCAAAACAAGTCATGTGCATGAAGCAGTAGGGTTGGATTCCCATTCTAGAGAAGACGTTAATTACTCTGGATCCCTCTAATAGAGTCACGCTGCACCAATTAATGACAACAGAGACACAGCGCGGATGTACAGAGCTCATTACTCACGCAAACAACACATTTCTCACGGGACAAAGAGATTAATGGCAGTCTTCTTATAACACATACATAGTGTTTGTATGATGCAAACACAAACAGGGACAAGGGGGAAAACAAAAGCATGGGAGCTGAGTGCTGGAACATGAGGACACAAGGATGAGAAATTGTGCAAAAAAGTAAATATGTGTACACTGTAAGAGAGCGGGAATCTTCCATCAATGTTGTGCAAGAAAACAATCAAAGAGAAGAGAATCACACTTATTTTGGGTGCTCTGTGCAGGGCAGGACACCAGGCACATTTCAATTTCAGAGAATTTCAAATATTCTCTGGGGCGATGTGCACGCAGAGAGGACGAGAGTGGGTTGTAAGCAAGATGGAGAGGCGATGGAGTGGGGGTGAAGTCAGAGGAGGAAGGAACAAAAGGAAGAGTTGAAAGCAAGAACTAAAGCACAGAGGGTGAAAGGGCAACATTTTCTTGAGAAAAGATTGCATGCATATATCATTTTCTTGTTACATCTCTCTATGAGGCACAATGGAGTAAGGCATTGTGGAGATAATTGCATCCACGCTCTAGCTGTCAGGAGGCTTCTAGTCGCTTCTGATGCATGCCGAAACATCTCCCCGTCACCATTTCTCTTCCCCTCCGTCTTCTTCTGAAATAGCGGTCAACATGCAGCCATTGAGGGCAGGCCTGCTGTCATAAAGACGGGGCAGAAATCACGATCAGGTCCTCTGACGGAGAAAACATCCCTTTTGCTTTTGCTGAAGGCCTTTCAGTCGACTGAGGCGGTTTGTTCCTCTCAGGGCTTCTGACAGGCTGTAATTCTGTTCCAGGACAGAAAAACCTCAAAGTGCTACACAGTGTTCAGCAGCAGTTAAATATTTCTTTCTTATTTTAGTATTTTTCTCAGGATTAGATGAATACTGTGTCTCTCCTCGGTCATACAAAGTGCTGATTGTCCTTGTGACCTCTCTTGAGAGTCGTTGACTTGCTCTGGCCTCTGCGTGCCAAGACTGTGTTAAACAGCCTGGCTATAAAAGGCAAAGCTGAGATGATAGAAGGATTAGGGCCTCAGTGTCACTTCTGTTTCCCATTAAAAGTCATATCTCCACCACAGAGATCCCTTTGTTTCCAGACTGATGACTAGCCATATATTATTCTTACAAAGTGAATGTAATGTGAATGTAAATACAATCTGAATTGAGGATCTGCAAAGTTCAGATTGTAGCAGACATTAATATAACGTTAATTTAACGTGTAGTGACCATTGGGTAGAGGGGGGCGGGTTTATGGAGGCACCAGAGTCAGAGTCACAGGGGGTCCCGGGCCATGTTGATGAGGCCCGTTGCAGAGGGGAAGAAACAGCTGAGGTTGATTGGAATGTCATTAGTTTTGCAGGTATTTGGTCATAAACCACAGTACTGAATACATTTCAGTTTCTATGGAGCGAGATTAAATTTGAAGGGATCACCACAGAATTACAATGATGGCCTTACAATGACGTGAATATCTCTGACAAATTCTCCTCGAAATCAATCCAATAGACAATAGACATTTCATTTAAAATCACAAATGTCAACCTTATGGTGGCACTAAAGGAAAAGTCAGTAGGATTAATCCCCTGGGGACTATGAATGCCACCATCATAGTAAAGAGCATCTCAAATATCACATATATTATTTTAGGCTGCCAATATATTCATCATCAACATTTGTTGATGGCTGAAGGGAAAACTTCTTGTCATGTCATAGCAGAATCCCAAAATTGCCAAATTGGACAAATAGAATTTTACGTGCAACTTTTCTGAGGTGTGGTTAGTAAGAACACTGTGAGTCTGCGCAGATGTGTTTAGGATTAGCTCTGTGTGTAAATGTGTGGTGTAAGATTGAGGGTGCTGGGAGACTCTGTGGACTGATAACATCTCTTGCTCCTGTTGCTGCTGCTAAATGTGAGCGGCACTCTTGGATAAGGTCTGCCCATGAAAGCAACACAAAAAAGAAAGGTGGCACCAGTTTCCAAAATGTTACACTCTCCCTCTTTTCTCTCTTTCTGTGTGGTTTAGTTTCCCTCTTTTGTCTTTCTCATTTGTCTTCACACAAGAGACGACTTGTATCGCATGGTTGTCCCCTGCCTGTGAAGCTTTGCTCCCCGGCATTAAGTTGCTTCTGTGACAGAGAGGAAGAGCAGCAATTTGCAGCCAGTTTCCACACCTCATATCTCATCACGGGAGGCGCTAAAAAGGTATGACTTGTCGGCAACTACATTTTTTTACAAAATGTACATTCTGTAAGAAATGCTACAGTATAGAGCCGAATAACTAATCTTTCTCTGCACATTTTGCTTTTACAGTGACTTCCTGAATCAGCAATCATTCTGATAACTGAACAGCAGCAATTCATCCTCTGCTTTTGCACCTTGAAGCATCAGCAGGTTAAGATTCACAAAATCCTGGGAACTCAAAGTTAAAGTTAAAATCCAGCGAATTTAGTTTTTACTCCATCTAACAAAGCAGAAATTCCACAGAAGTGATCTTTAAAAGGCTCAGAAGATGAGCACTGTTCGACAGCATTACTCTGACGAGAAGACAGCGACAGCCTACGTTTCTATTCTCTCTGCACTTCCCATCTCTCTGACATGCTTTGGTTAGAAGTTGAGAAACAGGGGAATTCCAGCCATGATGAAAGAGTGCAGCTACCTCCAGAGTAAATAGGGCTCAACCGAAGCAAGAGACACAAGAGACAAGGGAAATCATTAATGCATCAAAGGCTGTCAAAATAATACAGTCTGAAATTCTGAAAGTGTAAACACAGCAGATGGCGAGCATCTGATTCTGCCCTGCTGATACGGTATTAGCCCCTACTGAGGTTGTTTGTATCGGCCTGTCAGTGAGAAGGGATAATGAGGAAAATAGCTGGACGGATTATGAGATTAGGCTGTGCAGTCCTGACAACAAGACTGTAATTAATAGATGCTCAGAACCTCCAAAACCTCATCACAAAAAATATGATGAGATGTCCAGCATACATGCACAGACCAACAAATGTTTAGAACATATAATAATAAAACACTGACAGATCATATGGAAATAAGGATTGCAGGCAGTTTAGGATAATCAATATGATCAAGGATGATAAACCTGTATCAAGCCCAACTGCTGACTTGGTGAAAAGACAGATAAGTGCTGATAGTTACTTACTTTGTGGTGTTTTACTCAGCATGTTGTTATTGGTGTTTCATGTTTCACATGTTGTTGATGTTCACCCCGACATTGTCTCTTTTGTCTGCCCTCTGAGTCACCCAACAGTGTTCTCTGCATAAGAGCGTTATCTTCTAGGCCGAGCCATTATTGCGATAGTCACCGAGATTCACTGGCAGCAAACAGAACAGTGTAAATTCTGGATAAATGCACACAGGGATGTTCATGCCGCCTCACTCTCACTAGTGAACATATGTCCTTCTTATCATGGATATTTTGGTTGTTTCTGGACTATTTCAAGTGGAAAAAGATACATTTCAGTGCCATTACTTTGCCATGGCCAAACATGTTTCCAGCTCCTATAAACCTTTAGCTGAGCTAACAGCAATATGTGGTTATGTCAGGATATTAAGGCAGAATGCCATACACATGTTTAGCCATTAATCTTTTTTCATACTTGAACCACAACAGAATAATGCATTCAGAAGCAGTATTACAAATTAAATAAATAAATCAAGTAAGCACTTCATTCATTTTAATTTAAATAATTTATTTCCAGAATAATAAGTCAGCAGTTTAACAAAAATTCTTAATTTGGAACTAAAACTGACAATGAGCGCACATGATAATGAAGGTAATACTCCCTCACTGCACAAGAAAGTTGTGTGGATGCACAATTACAGCAAGCACAGCAGGTCAAATCTCAACCAAGAAGTCTGTAGGTAAACTGTGATGTTTATATTTTCTTTTCCCAAATATGTTTGGCTACCCCTCTTCTGACTGCTCGTGTTTCTTGCTCCTTCGGATTTCAACAAAGTGATGATGCCATGTTCACAGACCTTTTTATTACAGAGAAGAATTATGGCCCAAACTCTGAAAACAAGATCCAAGTTGTAATAAATTAGAATTATCCCCTAAGATTCAATCAATACGGGTCGTGGTTGGAGCAACCTGACCACAAGACGTTGAAGAGAGGTTTGTTTAGCAGATGATATCATGACTGAACACAGGGCGGCATTTTGTCAAAGTGGCATTTAGTGAACATTCAGCAACCCTCAAGTTTCTCAGTGACATCTGAGCCAGTGTCCAGTACAAAAACTATTAAACAGACAATAAAGGGCGTGGTTAGCAACGCGGTTGTCAGGGTGATCCCATTTTATTCATGCTTCACTTCCTGCCTGGCAGCCTCATCGTGACCCCACAGTCACATGGTGAAAGAAGTGAAAAGAACAAGAGAGGCTGGTGGTGGAGACCGGGCTTTAATGTGCCTGGTCCCGGACTGGCTGCTCGCCTGATCCGTCTTCTTCCCCTGTCTGTCTGCTCCTGTGAGGTGCTCTCTTTAAACTGTAATCAGAGAGATGAGTGAGGTGAGGGATGTGTTGGGACAGAGAGAGTGAAGAGGAAAGACCGAGATCTCTCTCTCTCGTCCATCTTCTCTATTTTCTGTGTTTGTACTTCTTTGCTGTAACAGATTAGATCGCAAGCTTGAGAGCATCCATCCCATCAGCAGATCAATCAAGGTGAACCGCGTGAGCACCCCAGTGCACACAGGACATATCAATTAGGAAGGAATTGTGTGTGTGTGTGTGTGTGTGTGTGTGTGTGTGTGTTGGGTGTGTGTTTTTTACGTGGTTGCACAAACCTGATTTCATAAAAGGCTGCTATCGTGGAAAGCAAACACATTATTCTTATCTTGAACTGGAAGTTTAAGAGGTCATCGGCAGGGAAGGTGGACAAATGAACAGAAAGTCTGAACAGAAAAACTGTTCCCAGGGCACAAGGTGAAAAATTCAAATTACTGCTTTGTCCAAACAACAGCCCAATACCCAAATACATTCAAATTACAATTATATGAAATTAAGAACATCTGTGAAATCCTCACATTTGAGAAACTGGAACAAGCAAATGTTTGGTATTTTTGCTTGATAAATAAAAAACAATTAATCAATAATCTAATTCATTTATTTTTTGTCAATCTACTCTTATCACTACTTAAAATGATATATGCAGCTGTCACGAAGAAAGTGAAGCTCTTTTCCTATTTAATATAGTTATTACATTAGGCATGATTCTAATCCATAATGTAGGCACGTCAGTTTCATATAAATAAAACATCTTCACACACACACACCCAGAGCTCCAGATCGATGGTGTGGGACAAGTAGATCAGCGGGTGAAAACACGAGGATAGATTTCATTACAAAAATGATCGATGAAATTGTGTGTGTGTGGGTGGGGGTGTACATGTGGACAAGTTCAAAATGATATGTGAGCCTGGTCCTGATGTTGAGAGAAAGAACGGTCCACTACTGACTGCTTTTACGACATGAGTGTGTAGGGGTGTGTGTGTGTGTGTGTGTGTGTGTGTGTGTGTGTGCTTGTGGTCTCTCCCAGAACATTGAGCAGAGCTCTATCTTTGTAGTGAGATATGATGCCTGCTAACAAATAACCTCAGAGAGCGATGCACATATCATATCCTCTTCCTCTGCAAAGCCAGAGATACACATCTACAGGTCCGACAACAGAAGTGTGTACGTGTGTGTCTGCATATATGTGTATGTGTGTGAGCTCACCCATATATATAGTGAAAGTGTGTTTAAGGAGGCATCGTGCCAACTGTATGTGGGGCCTAGGGGGGTCAAGATAGGAATGTGGGGACCTCTCACTACCTTTAGGTATGTTGTGTGTGTGTGTGTGTGTGTGTGTGTGTGTGTGTGTGTGTGTGTGTGTGTGTGTGTGTGTGTGTGTTTCAAGGGGGAAAGCATGCACCTGTGGAGGGATATGTTAGAAATTGACCAAAAAAGGAGCACCTCACACACACACACACACACACACTTCAGTCAGTTAGCTTCTATATGCCAGCCATCTTTCATTGGTGTAATATATTGTAGTCTGTAGTCTGAGTGGACAGGCAGACATGTCTCACTTTCACATTCTGAACACGTGCTGAAAGCAGCTGTGTGTTCATCACATCATCACACCACCTCAGCTCCACATCAAAGAAGGAGTGGTGCGTTGTAAGCTCCTTTCTGAGTGAGCAAACAACAGACAAGTTGTACTTAAGAGTTGCTGTCCATGTGAAAATGAAAAGAAATTGTTATTTATTTTAAACCTTCAGTCAGACACACTTGCTTTAAGCAACTGACAATGTATAGCAAATTGTTATACAGTTAGATTTGGCAAAAAAAGCCTCTGCTTTTTGAGGGAACCCGAGCAACAACAAGGACTATCCGCCTGCGCGAACATTAAATGTATGTCAAATAAACAACATTAAAAGTGTATAAGAGGAGGTTGGGTTGGTAGAGGGAGCTGCAGCAGCAAAAGGTATATGACATGAGTGTATCAGCAGAGTAAAATGAGAAGGGTTGCATGAATATGATTTGATAGACAGACAGGTATGAATGAGCCAGTCAAACGTTAATGACACAGCTGATGCCACTTATCTATTGTAACGCAAGTGCAACTTCAGTGCCCAGCCTGTGGATCGATCAAATGTGATATGCAGCGTTTGTAGATCAAACTCCAGAGGTACAGACGCAAGGATGAACAAAAGTGGTGCATGAATAAAACATTCCAATGTGCATTTGAGATCCATCATGTTGCTGCAAATGCATCCAGTGTTTCAGCTACATTCATGGATCAGATGGATCAGGACTGGATCGGGTGCAGCTTCATTTCAAGTATTGATGCCAGAACATCAACATTAAATTAAAATAAACCACAGCAATAAACTAACAAACATCCACTGAGTGCAAAAGCATTTCTAAAGAGATCAGTGATTCATTGCTATCCTCAGAGGACTGACTTACTTTGTGTTTGAGAATAAACATTCCCCATCAGTCCTGTCTTTTTATTCTATCTGTAAAAAAGAAGCTGATGCACTCTACCTCTGATCATCTGCATCACTGTACATGATTATCTCTTTCTATACTTTAGACTTTCTATATATAATAGCATGGCATGACATAGCATAACATAACTTAGCATAGCACAGCAAAACATAATATAGCATAGCATCTATCTTCAATTCAAAGATCACTGATCACTGGTGGGTTTTCTCATACAGCATGGGTTTTGCTTACCTTGGTGGTTGAAACAACAACTAACTTTGGTCACTTTCAGATCAGCAGCTAAAGCAGGTCACTCTGCCAACTCGGTCTTCAACATCCTCCCAGAATCTGCTCTTATCCAGCTGACTCTGAATGTACTGTCAGCCCCCCGCCGCCCTGCTGCTTTTGATGTCCTTGTGAGAAAATATTCCCTCTGCTGCTCTCTCTGCCTTTGCTGCAGACACTTTTTCAAGCTCAAGCATGTCCTGGATCACTACTGTTCTTCCCTTTTCATCTGTGCAGACCAGCAACTGTACATACAGTGAAAATAGTCACTGCTAGTTCAGAACAGTATATTATTTTGTTTTATATACATTATATCAGTGTTGTTCACATCACTAAAGAAATAGTTCCACATTTTGGGGAATACATGAATTCACTTTCTTTCTGATGGTTAGATAAGAAGATTGATACCACCCTTGTGTTTAAAGAATAAATATTAAGCTACAATCAGCAGTTGGCTAACTTAGCAAGAAAACTGGAAACAGTGAACTTTGGATTTTCTGGTAGATGGACTTTGTTACCTTTAGACAGAGCCATGTTAACTGTTTCCAGCGGAAATACTAAGCTAAGCTGCTGGATGTTGCTTCACATTTGAGAATGGTTTTAATATTCTCATCTAACTCTTGGCAAGAAAGTGAATAAGCATTTTTCCTAAATGACAAACTATTCCCTTAACAGAAAGTTTCTCTCATTGCTTAACTGCTAATAAACTCAAACTTGGAATTTCTTGACAAGAATTCTATACAGCTGTGAATGTCTTCACTGTAAAACAGGCTGGTCTATGAGCTTAAATCTTTTTGTTCTTTATTTCATACAGTATGTACAATTCACCATGGGTTGGTCAGTATACACACACCTATACACAGTCCTCAGATGCATCATTTTTAATTCATTTACCAGAGTTAACACATTCATTTTCTTCAAGCAAATGAGAAAGTCATAAACACAAGCAAAGCAATAGCAATTGAGCAGCATTGCCTAATCAATCATGGTGTGTGTGTGTGTGTGTGTGTGTGTGTGTGTCTCAACCCTTCATATTGCCTACAAAAACTAATTCCCAACAACACAGATGGCACAAACAAAAACACGACAACACGGCGCAAGCTCTCACTCATCACTGCGCACTCAAGAGAAGCCTCTGAGCAGAGGATCAATCACTGCATGAGAGGGAAGAGGATAAAACGACATAAGAAAAATGAAACTGAAAGGAGATTACACATAAACATGCACACACACAAACACTCATCTAAGTGTGTGTGTGTGTGTGTGTGTGTGTGTGTGTGTGTGTGTGTTTACGGCTGAAGGCCCAGTGGAATAAAGCAGCTGCAATCCAACAGCCACAGACACAACAATGAGTCATCCTGGCTGTTGTTCGCATCCAACAGGCCCTAGTGGGAATTCCTTGGTGACATACACACACACACACACACTCACACACACACACAAGTTGTATTACTTGGACCATAACTGAGCCAGTCAGCTGGCGTGACTGTAACCACGACCATTTAGATCTACTTAGATTGAATAAAAACTAGTAAAACATCCATAGCACACACCTGTGTGTTAGCACAATTTAGTACAGACATGAGGCTGTTCCAGAAATGGCACAAAAAGGGGAGAGCGTGATGTTGAAACATCTTCTGTAAAGCCGGGGAGAAGACATTCAGAGCAACGTGAAGTAAGGGGAGATTGCTGCTTTTATTACAGAGAAACACCAGCACATTAATAGGCAATGGGTTTCCTTAATTTCCTGGTCTCAATTGTTACATTACACAAAGATATCGCTGAATAAAATATTGATGTTTTAAACTGCAGCACACAGCATCTTTAAGTCACACATCTCCCATAAACAGCAGCTTTTGGTTTCTGCAGTAGAGAAAGGAAACAGCCCTCAAGTGCAGGATCTGGCTTCCACCTCATCATCTCTGCTCTAAGTTGCAAAATGAAAAAAGCAAAGAGGCCTTCAGAGGTGGACGACTCATGTAATATGCATAGCCAATACTGAGTGTGCTTGTGTGTGAATGTGAGGGTGTGTGTGTGTGTGTTTGCCAGCAGGATGACGGAGCAGGAAGGGAAAGGAGACAAGAAAGGAATAAGAAACAGACCAACATTTTTTGGACCCTGCGACGGTTCTTCCCCATCTGACAGCAGAGAAACGGAAAAGTACAGAAATAAAGTGCCACCTCCCTTATCAATCTACCTCCATTCATCTTCCTCCTCTCCTCCGCCATTTGTTGCTTGCTACCGTGACACAACTCAGGAAGGTGAAACCAGATGTTAGGACAGTTTCAGTGTGTGTGTGAGTGTGCAGAAGCAGAGATAATCAAAGGTTTTCCAGCGTATACAGAAGAAAAGGGAGGTTAATTAATTTAGTAAAGAACATTAATATCGGAGGAAAAATCTCTGAAACACATTGGTATTCTCGCCTCTTGACATTTGATGAGGAGGAAAATATCAAAGCAAAGGCAAACTTTCAAAAGGCAACTGTTAATCTCAGACGCCTTCCTCAACTCAAAGTCTATAGGAGAGCTCTGCAGTGAATTAGAAGGAAATAGATGAATTGGACGGGATGAAAGTTCAGTCTTAATTACTGTCCAACTCTAATTGACTGGTGGACCAATTACTGTGTTTTTGTACGTAATGTAACAGTGAGCGAGCGGAGCCCAGTGCCGCTGTGCTCCTAATCACAGCAGACATCAGGTTTGACCAATGAGTGAGTGTAGCATACACAAATACACAAACACACACAGGCTTTGATTCATAAGTAGACATTAGGCCCAGTTTATCCATTAGGGTACATTTGCATTGATGAGAAATGCTGTAATATAGCAGCGGAACATATTAATGAATGAATCAAACATGTCGCATGTTTGTTAATGCTTTGTCAAGTTTGCAGATGAACTGGCTGTGTAGTGCTTCTCCAGTAAACATTCATGATTTCTGTGTAAATCTGCTCCTGCCCTGTTTAATTAATGAGATTTGTTCAACTAGAGCACAAACCCAAAGAAAATGTTCAGATTGCTGCATGTGTGTGTGGGTTGCAGGAGGCAGCGATGGTGAGATGTGACTAATCACATTACTGTCATCAACAAGAGCAAAATGCAGATCTGATTATACATAAAGTGACACACACACAAACACTGACTGACAAGACGCACATCTATGATTAATGTCTATTGTCGGCACGCCGTGAGTCACAGGTGAAGAGGTTACAAAGTCAGCACTGCATCTAAACTGGGTCACATTCTGTCAGCACACACACACACACAAAACAGAGCAGGTGCTTGTGTGTGAATGTGAAATCGGTAGATTGGTGAGATTCGATGATGAACAAGTTCTCACTGCAAAAACTGACTTTTGAGGTGTGTGAGAGCCTCAAGCCGGCTAACTCATGATGAAACAGAATGAAATATCAGTGATCGACAGAAAACAAGCACAAAAAGAAGTCCAGGGTACTTATTGTGGTAAAGATGTGCTTATAGGGAATACTCTGTGAGAGGAGAGGAGTTGAAAGGATGAAAGAAAATAATTGGATGGAAGATGGAGGAGTGACAGGTCAGAAAAAGGAGCACAGAATCACTCCACACACACTCTCAGACACACAGCATATTAGATGAGAAGGAAGCAGCCTGGAGAGCGGAGCAGAAATGACTCCAAAACAACTTCTGGAGAGGAATCAAGGTGCTTGACCTGAAGTTGCTCCCATCACACAGAAATGTGGAAAACTGGACAGGAATGGCAAAATATTTTGTGCCTGTAGCCAACTGGAAGGAGGACTAAAGATGACAGACATAATCAAACAATGCTTCAGTGATGTTTTCTCTTTAAAATAAAAGTTCTCTCACTCAGTCTAAGACTTTCTCTAGAAAAAGGATTCAGAATACTAATGGTGACATGAATGATGGTCCAATCATCCTTCCTCACGCAGTGATGAAAGAAAAACTCACTAAGTGTAATTTAATTGTTGGAGGAACACATTTTGCTAATAGAGTCTGCCGCTCTCATCCAGCCTGATATGGAAAATGTATTCAGCTGTATCGGAGAAGTGATTGACAGCTGGCACAGGTACCATATGGGCTCTGGCGGCGACAGCTTCATTGAAATAACACAGCAGGTGCTTTGATCAAATCAACTTCCAATTTTCATCACCATGCTTTGGAGGACATTTGCATAGCAGCTTTGCCCAAGGGAACGCTGACACAGCAGGCCCAGCTTCCTCAGCATCAGCACAATGAAACCGGATCTAAGAGTGTGTGCGTGACAGAACACACAGGAATACACACCGCCTTTCCTTTCCCAAGGAACCAGGGTCGGGGTAAAGACACTGAAGGACTCTCTGTGATGGGGCTGCAGATAAGAAGGCACAGTTTGAGAGGGCTGCACAGAGGGAATCTTCAAGTACAGCTGGGGTTGGATGGAGTTTAGCTGCAAATTAGAAACCTTTTTCAGCCAAAAGTTGGTCCACTTCACCAGTCTTTTTCATTCATTCTGCTGTGACTGCAAAATCCGTTCACTCCGTGCCAAGAGCAGCCAGAGTGTCACGGTTTAGATTTAAATAAAGTCCTGAGGCAGAAACAAAGTGCTTTGATATCTGCAGGTATCAGAAGAACAATCTTGTTACTGACGTTGTTGTATAAGAAGAGGTTGGTTTCCCAAGTGCCCATGAGCAATTTAACCTGCCATATCAAATACTGCTCTAAATCAGGGGGGTCGGGACCACTGCCAAGGGTTGAAAAATCTATTTAAGGGGTTGCAGGGTAATAAATAGGCTAGTAATAAAAAGGGAAAAAACATATTTCTTCTAAGCAAAATTGTGTTTTTTGGGAAAATTGTTTTTGTGAAATAGCACTCAAAGTACAACCAGATTCCACTTGTGGTTCCCCATTTATTGCTGGGCACCATTTCTCTCCTTTTATCTCTCCATGTAACAATGAAAAACCACAAGCAACAAAAACATCACCAACTGTACAGGTAAGAAAAAAACACTGTGGTTCATATTTCTTTCAAGAGCAGAAAAACACAGCTTCAGGCGTATCTCTTTCAAGTCCTCCTCCCAAGGAACTCCCAGAGAACATTGTTTTTGAACTGGAATACTACTCACTTGAGGTCAAATCAATAAAAAGAGAAAACAACTGGAAAATTATGCAGCAATTAAAATCTCCAGCACATTTTTATGTAAGCACATAATGTAAATTATCTCCATATGTTAATATGGCTATAACCCTGCAGGCAAACAGCTGAGATTAAACTTGTATGTGCTTGTAGACTCAGCCGAGTGTGACATGTCTTCAGCCCTGAACAGATAACTGCTCTGCGAGAATCTGCTTGAGCACTGTACCACAACGAAACCCCAACGTAGTGTTCAGCAGCTTCTGTCAGTGGGTGAATGTGAGTAAAATGAACTGAAATTACTTGGGAGATCAGCAAGAAGGGAGGGTAAAATTACTGTTACTCAAATCTGAGCTACTAGAACACTAGCTAGGTAGAAAGTGAAATAAAATGTTACATTTGTGACGTCTTTAATGTGCAGTAATGCTTGTATGTATTTCTTTACCCTGTAAAATGTGTTACTCCATCTGTGCATGTCTCCCTGTCTGTTCACTTTCATAGACACATACCACACACAGCCCAGCCAAAGAGCCGTCCAATCCAATGGATCCTGACCACTAAGAAGAACATGCCGATGAAATATGCATGACAGGAGAAAAGGCTCCCCGCCTTAGCACACAGAAATGTTCTGCGTCCCTCTCTCTGAGTGTAAAACATTGATGGCGGCAGTGCTCACCGGCGCAGCAGCTCAACCACTGGATGGAGAGCTGAGCTGAACCAGTGGAGGGTTAGCAAGTTCATGTCTAATTCTGGACTTGACCCATGGGGCCACAAGGATAAGAAGGAGTCGGGCAGCTTTACCTCGAAAAAAGGTTTTTCCTGGTTCAACGCAGCCCTCAGCCGTGTGTGTGCAACTGTGTGTGTGTGTACAGAGCAAAGCAGGACAAAATAGTTGACATGTAAGGTCATAAGGCTACATGCTTCTACTTTGTGGAAGAAACTGATTCAGCCTCTGTTTGATGCTGTTTTGCAGCTTGGTTGGGGGAGCAGCCTCCTTGTAATTATATTTGTCAGTCTGAATAATGTCCACATGTTGGTAGTACGGGGTCTGCAGATGTCTGAGAAAAAACCCCAAGAATTTAAAAAGTCCTGCTCTATTTCTGCAGTTAGCAAAAACTGCCACATTTGGAAAAGGCGCTGTCACCTGTAGCCGTAATTAGGGCTGAAGGGCGATAGTGGAAAGATGATTTAATACTGAGTAAAATAAAGAGTGTAAGTCATAGTTTGTAGAACTACATTTGCAACACATATGCTTGTTCATTGGCTACAACAGACTTAAGTTGTGACTTCTGTTAAGGGTGGTGCTATTCAGATAAGTTATCACATAAAGCTTCAGTCAACTAACTCTAACCTAAATCATCCACAACATGACTAACTGTGATTAACCTAATGTCTAAATAAAATGTCTGTATCTAAATAAATGTATTTACCTATTGCCTCTATCACCTATATCCTTTTTGCTTTTCACCAAAACAGGCATCACTTCTATCTGCAAAGGGCAGATTCCCTCAGTTCATTTCTCCCAATCTGCTAGAAAACACACACCTTGAAAAACAACACTGAAAATATGCAGACCAGAAAGCAAATCATTGTTCTTAATCTACTTGTATCAGCCCTCTTTGGTAGCACTCTCTTAACACACACTCACAAACGCAATGCTGGGAAAACAAACACTCTTCTGATCTGCCCTCCTCGGGGCTTTGTGAGCTCTCTGTGAAACCTCCGTCTATCCAACCAAGAGTCGACCTGGAAACGGAACAAAAGCCTGACTATTCACTTCGCATTGTCATTTAGCAAAGCTCGCCGCTACGAAAGACACACAGCTCTGTTGCACAGAACGGGATTACACATAGATGTTCATGTGCACACACACCCATTCAGAAGAGGCTCAGAGCTCTTGCTTTGCCACAGACTGCTTTTCATCTTCCCAAAGCAACATTGATCTGATTCTGCAGTCAGACAGAGAAGTATGAGAGTCTGGCTGTAAGCAATAAGCGCCCCTTTAAACACACCATTAACCATGCCCTGTGAAAGTTCCAGTTCTGTCGGTAAAGATTTAACCTGCCAAATGAATTCAGCCTCTAATTACACTAAGTTAAATGCCACATGCAGGGATTTAAATTAGCTACAGGATATTGTCAAGGATAGAGGCTATGTAATTGTTGCTGACACTTAATAGAGAGAGGGAATCATTAGAAAAAATAACAAATAAAAGTTTGTGGATCAGTCAACCTGAAGAACAGAGTGGGAAGATGAAGTGACATCAGAAATCAAAAAGGCATCAGAAGTGCTAGAGAGTCTAGAATAACTCAAGCGGCTCTGTGAGGCTGTTATCAGGCACAGTGATGCTTTAAGCTAAATGCTAACGTCAATATGCTAACATCCTGATGTTTAGCAGGTCTTATGTTTACCATGTTCACCATCTTACTTTAGCATGCTAACATATGCTAATTTGTAGTGAACAGAAAGTAAAGCTGAGGGGAATGTCACAGTTACTTTTTAAAGTATTTAGCTACCTAAAAATATAGTTTTTGATTCATTTGTTAAAGAAGCTTGCTGCTCACTCTGTCAAATGACAAAAATAGTTTGTACACTACATTATGTGATAAAATTTTATCTTAAACAGTGCAAATATACAATAGGAGCACAATAATTGTGTAGTAAAATGTGAATAAAGGTGAAGGTGCAGCGTATAAGAAAATATGTTAACATATTTATCTTTATAAAGCACACAGGAACCATATCTCTCATATAACAACAGAGAAACATTTATACCAACTGCCATTAAAATGGTCCGATGCACAAGGCAAGAGTGTGAAGGCCGGTACTGAACAGTGACATGAGCCGTGCTGTATTATGGGTTTTTAAAGCCCTAATGCTGACAAGACCACACTTTGTTTACGAGACTACTTCTCTGTTTGAGTGAAAGTGGCAGCCTGATAAGTCACATGTAGCCCTGAACCAATGACCTGTGTTAAGAAGGCATAATTGTCTTTTACAGGAGGCTCTAAATCTATCCTTGCCTTCCCTTTGCCGGCTCAGCCCTACAAGTGCCATGCAGACTCTGGTTGCCTAGCAGCAGCTGTCCTCAAGTTTTTTTCTTTTGTTTTTGTTTTTGTGACTGATGGACAACAAAGTCAGCTTCTTTTTTAAGGTCCTGGTAATAGGCAGTGCTATCAGTGCTTGTTGCAGAGTGGCTTTAATTGTGAAAGATGAGATAGTGAAGGATGTCTTCACTTGAGAGGCACAGACAATTTCATGATACTGAAATTGAGAATTTTACACAGGTGCATGACTTTACAAGTTCAAAAATGTTATGTTTTTTGTTGCTGTTGTCCTTTATCTCGATAAAGAGAGTGTATATGTATCTAGCATGAGTTTGCTATATTCATATCTGTACCAACCTGCAGCCATCTGCATGTATCCAGCCAGTGTGCAGATCCTCCTCTCACATCCTCCACTGGGCAGGAAGATGGTGATGATGGCCAACAGGGAGCTGACGGCCAGCAGAGCACAGCCTCCTGAGCAGAGCACCGCACTGGTCTGAGGAACACAAAGACAGAATAATTTAATTTTAGCTCCAATAATCTAATAAAAGTAGACCCAACACATACATGATTGACACTCGTACAGTTTCACAGTTTCACATATTCACAACAGGGAGCTGATTCTTCTGTGAAAAGCTGCTTGTTCTGTCATGTAGCCACAAACTAATGTGAACTTGTTTACTTTCCTGACAAGATCTACATTTGAAAACTCTCCCCAAAGGCTGTGTTTTGGTTGGGTCAGTCATGTAATCTAATCACACAGTCAATCATCCCAACAGGTTAATGGCTCTCTCAGCTGGAAAACAGCACTTCATGGCCAAACAACAGGGCACTGTCCCTATTCATTACATCTTTGCTTAATCACACACACCTTCTGAGAAAGAGGAGCAAAACAGAGGAGAGAAGCACTATTACACACACACACACACACACACTACAGATTCATTCACAACTTTTCTCATGAACTATAATTGCATAAATGTATACATTCTGGTACATCTGTACATGCCGCCAGCATACTTGATTCCCCAGTTGTTTAGAGGTTCTTTGTACAAATCCTGTCAATGTCTGGCAGTGTTTTGACCGGCTTTTCACTCTGATAAAGGTGCTAAACTGTCCTCTTGCTCTGCTCTTACAGAGACTCCTGGGAAAGTGTGCATTCCTAGATGAGTGGCAGGCAGCTAAGTTTAAAGCTCTACAGTATGTTAGCCCTGAGGGAGTGTGTGTATGTGTGGGTGTGTGAGTGTTTTTCTCACAACCTGTGTGGTGCAGCTTGATCTGCAAAACCTCTCAAACTGACTCTCCAGCTTCAATAAAGCTACCACACATCCTGCATTTAAGACCTGTCCTCTTTGGACAAGTGCAACACGCTAACGTAGTCAGAAAACAGAGCCGCATTAGTGATTAGCATGCAGGCAGTGGTGATCGGAGAGAAATGTCTAACATGCACAAGGGAATTACAGCCCTAAAACACGTGTCATTATGCATGTCCCTGATGTGACTGACGTGCATGGAGGAAGGATGAAAGCAGAGCGATTTCCATGCTTGACAGAAGATTTAATTAGCTTGTTCTGGCTGTTTGGCAGAAAGGCAGAGAGGGGAGCAGGGAAATATTGAAGTGCCGTGATGTTGGTGGTAACGATGATGATTATTCTTTTGACCTTTATTTGTTCAGGTTTGTTGAACATGTGTGTTCTTCACCAGCACCACACATAAACAGTACTTTTACACACATTCGCATCTGGGTTACACATCAGCTCCTTGAAACTGGTGGGAGTTAAGTGCCTTGCACAAGGGCACCTTGACCATAGCAATGAAGCAAAGGAAGAGCATGTGCAGAATAAGAACAACTCCCTTGGGAAAGTTTAATTTGATTTAATTTATGATTCAAAGGTCATCATTATTCAGCACAGTGATCATCCATCAGTCCTCTAGCACTACAGTGTCTGGACACATTTATTTCACTCGTGATGGCGGGTGGGATATCAACTAATGGAAGCTTCAATGTTAGCCGGGGGACAGCAGACAGATAAATTATATTTTGTACACTAATTCATGGTCCCCAGAGGATGAATCCTACTGGGTTTGGTCATCCAGGTCAACATTTTAATTAGACACAAATACTTTGGTTTATGAATACCTGCAAAACTAATGACATTCCCAAGAGCCTCCAATGTACTTTGCGTTTAGTACTAAATAGCAAATGTTAGCATGTTAGCAGAATTGTTATTGTGAGCATGTTGGCGTGTGCTGACATTTCCATTCAGTACTGTTTTCCTTACTTTCATAGTGAGTACAGGAATTAAAATCTGCAAACTTGGGCTTCCCATATCCATATTCTTCATATATGTTTGCACTCTATTTAATACATTTTGTCATTCTGTTTCTCCATAGTGTAATTTTAACATTGTTTTCTGCTGCTATGTGAACACAAGACATATTAGGTCTAAGGATAGTGAGTTAATGATTTTGGGCTTTATAAACAAAATCAATGAGACTTGATTAAGGGTGGAGGAAGAAAAAAAAGAATCCGCAGGAAAACATGAAGTGGAAATGATAAATACAAAGACAGAGCTGATGTTGATGAATTGTGTCGGATATTAAGAGAAACACTTAAGAAGAAATCAATATAATCTTAAACAAAGTAGAGAGAACAATTTCTCCACCTGAAGTGAAAAATGTAATGCAGTTTTGGGTACAGTCAAAACCACTGGCACATACACAGGTGAATGTACCTGGAAGGTAAGTCCCTGCCTACATTTCCACCTTTGTCTGAACATAATAAGTTCGAAAGCTCACCAAGTAAAATACATCTAAAAAAAATAATTCCCTTACCTTAGAGATTGACGATATTTAGCAACACAAGAGCATCCACACCATTTTTTTGTCCTTTAAAGCTGCAAAACCTCATTTTTGCAGCTTTAAAGCTGCATTTTTTTGGGCCACTTGCTAGCAGCGGAAACAAGCTGCCAACACATCACTCTCATATCATTATCTTTTGAAGTGATATAACAAAGACTTGCTAACAGTTGCCTATTTACACATCCATCAGATACAACATTAGCATTCATGTGAAGCCGTGTACATGCCCATGTCACAAATATAAGTCCACTATTCACTCACCTTTCAAATTCCTAACCGATTCTTGAGAAAAATATCTGGCCCTTTTAGCTGATGGCTTATACGCTGTACTAAGTTATGTTCACTAGCTATTTGCTAACTATGTCTAACTACTGTTAGCGGCTAAGTAGTGTACAGTGGGGTGTTTTTGACTGAAAACAGGTGTCTGTTGTGGCCAAGATGATGGTATGAGAGCGCTGAGTGAACCAAAACAGTTAAGTTGTGGGCCATAAAAGCAAAACAATAAGCTAAAAGACAATATAAACCTCCCTGGAGCTAATAACAGCACATTTGGGTGGTAAATCTCAGGGTTGATCAGAATGCTCATCACATACAAGTAGTCATATGATTCATTGTTAATATAAAAGCCGCTTTAATATACCACGACTGTGACATAACAAGTAAAGCTACTCGTTTTTCTTGTTTTAAACCTGGCGACTATTAGAGGACAGAGAAGACGCAGTGGCACATTTGAAGATACAGGAAAGTCATTAACTTCTGTGGTCTCTGTTCTTTTTCCTCTCTTGATGGAATGATATTCATGTATGCAGTGGAATGTTTCCTTTTTCTCTACTGCTTGATCTTGGCGTGCCTTGTGGGCTCCCAGTGTGCAGCCTACCTCCCACCCTGCTGTTCTCAATTCACTATGACACATCAAAGTCATATAGGGGAGCGGAGCTTGAGAGGGGAGGACAACCATATTCAAGATATATAAGGTACACTCTCACTAAACAATAAAAGACATGGCATGTTGTAGTCAGCTGAATTAGCTCCGAAAATGATTAGCATAAAAATACATGATTGTTTGGGGAGAATGAAAAATACATTGCTGTAAATGGTTGTAAATCTAAATATTACCATATGTAATCTGCAAATCCAGCTGCTTTTTGTGTATTCTGTCCATTTTCAGTCACTTAATCATCTGCAAGCATTAATAGATTTATACACATGACATTTTCTGTGTGCCATTAAAACACAGCCCAAGAGACTAATAAAGGCTATCAGTGCGCAACACAGCTATTTTTACAGAAACAAGCAACTTTTCAATTAATGGTTCCCCAATTAATCAACTCCCAACACTGCATCTGTTCTGATGAAACAAACTCATAATCATCACCACTTTTACTTACAGACAATGCAGAAAAATGTTGGAAGACTTTTTCCTCAAATGTCCTTGCATTGCTCTGAGCACAAGTTAATTTAGTAGAAAATGAGCTGCTAACAGCATTGGTCCTCTCAGTGATGCTTCCTAAATAGATTGTAATTATGTTTTAATAACTGCTCGAGCCACTGCAACAGCTGGAGCTGGAGAGGAATGCGGGGGGTGGAAAATTGTGGAGGGAAGAAATAAAAGTTTTTATTTGGCAAAGGACAGAATGAGACAGGCAGACTTGTCTTAATCTCTTTTTCTTTCGCTGTGCTGCAGTCTGAAGTTTTGATTTGGAAGGTTCCCATCTCAGGATATTGTGACTTAAGGTATGCAGAAGCACAAAGACAAAGCTTTTACATCACCACCAACGATCAATACATACAATACCTGGCGGACTTGACACACAAGCACCATTTAATCCCACAATACTAGTAACCGGCCGGTTGCAGCCGTTAATATATCTATACAAGTGTTACAATGCTGATAAATCTATGGGCCTCAGGCACTGACACACATGTAAGACTGCCTGGCTCCGTCATGAAGAAACTTTATTGGTTTCCCACAATAAATGGTCCACATCCTGAGCCTGTTGGAGACCAATAACCACAGATATACAAAAATTCTCCAACCAGCTGCTTTGAGTAATAAAGAGACAGCATAAAGGGGACTCTTTGATTTCCAATTACATTAAGGAAGTCAGGGATTACACTGTATGGGCCAATGAAATTTCATTGTCTCCTCAATTGGGAGTTACAAGATGGAGATGGCGAGGCATGTCTCATTAAACGCACTTTGCCTTTCTAAGCCTGGACTGAATGGCTAAATGTTTCAGCACAGGGCTGTAGTAAATGGAGGGTTTCTGCTCTTCAAAAGTGCCAGGGAGAGGAGACAGTTAATGCTCAATGTCGGCCCTTGACAGAAATAACCCCACTACTTTACAATCCAATGCCTCGCCTTTATGGAGGACAAGAGGTGAAGCGAGAGCACTGTAGATTTACAGGTAAGCAGATGTGACGAGTTTGCCGTATTGCTACACATCTGTATGTGTGTGTGTGTGTCTGTGTACAGGTATGGCATCCGCACGCAACTGCTCTTATCCTCTGTGAGCTTGTCTCAGCCCTCCCATCACTAATCAGCATTCAGCAGCGTGAGAGCCCAGCGGTCACACTAAAGCATCAGCCTCGACATGTTCTGCCTCTAGAAGACCATTAGCACCGTAACACAGCTTCCCAGAACTTCTCAGAGCCACCAGAGGTGTTTCTGCTCCGTCCAGCTCACACAAGGAATCAGCTGAGATTTTATCTGCCCAGTGTTTCCCTTCCCCTCTACTTTGTCTGTCTTTGCTTGTCGTGAAACATCATCATCTTTCAGAGGAAACCTAGTAAACCAGCCAGAGTAGTAATACAAAAAGCACCCCCCTTTCTCTAAATGAATGTGCTGAATAATGCGTCCGTCTTCCTGATTGATCTTCACTGGGAGCGGACTGGGAGAGGGAGTGTAGTAAGGATAAGTGTGTGTATGTGTGTGTGACGCTTCCTTGAATGGCTGACAATGCTGTGTGTAGAGAGTGAATACGAGATGGAGTGGAGATGAGGGAGAGAGGGGAGCGGAGATTAATCACCTGACAAGTGGATGTAGTGTCCATTTGTGCCTCGGGGGCAGGCGGCAGATAGGATGTGACATTCAGCAGCACTTAGGAGGACATGGGAGCGCTCGCTGTTCCCTCTCAAACTCACACACACACGGATATACAGAGTCACTTAATGTTAGCAGTTAAACACATGTTCTGAGGGCAATTCGTATTACTGTTGACTGTAAGGGTATAAGATTGTAATACAATATTATAACATCCTACATACGTATGACACAGTTCAGATGGGGAGCTCTTCAGAAGTTCAGTAATAGGCTTTGTGATGGGAATTAAGGCTAAAACGACCAAAATCTGTTCCAGGTTGTAACAAGACAAAGGGCCCGAACCTGAACCCAGCAGCACACCGCAGATCAAATTCAAGTGCACCCTGCACAGTGTGTAAGGGGCGTGCACTTTTGGTAATTTCGCACTTGGATACAAAGCTGGGGCCAGAAAGAATACATTATCATACATTATAGGTGGACGTGTTAGAGGCTGTCACAATCATGGCCAAGCACATTTGCTACTTTCATCCCCATTGAACACAGGGCTCTCCACGTCACGACGCACTGACTGTGAATCCTGTGGAGAGTTTTCCTTAGAAGGCCAGCACAGCAAATATGAATATATATTATGACTATACAACTCTCTTTAAGTTGAGTTCATGTTCATAAACTGTTTAAGATCCTGCTGTCACCGTGGTTTCCGTGCGTAATAGTGTGAGATTTTACTTGATAATGAAAATGGAAAGATGGTCTAGTTTTTTGCACATTGTATTTTTATTTTTATTTTTAAGTTTTGTTCCATTTACATGCTAACATATTGACAAACCAGGAATGAAATAGTTGCCTCTTTAATCTTTATATTGCAACACAAACTTGATCCTGGTAATGATTCACAAATGACCTTTTAAAATACCACTTTATTGTTTGTGTGAAGTTCAACAGGAACAATCTCCATCACATCACGTCACTCATCACAGTCACACATTTACCTGTACTGTAATTAAACATGTGGAGCTCAGGCGACACTTTGATCAGACTCTTATAGCGATGACAGGTGTTGCCAAGGTTACCCGGTGTTTTGGATGGAGTCACCAGGGGTCTTGAGTCTTGTGTCTTGACAATTACGCAGGTAGGACTGGAGTGATGTCCAGTCCTACCTGCGGCCTTCAGATAGCTATGAAGAGAGTCACCAGAGTAGAGAAAAGGCTTAGGTACAGATTACTTACTGTTGTGGATTACAGAGCTGGTAAGAATCACTCATTAATCTTTATTATGTCTTGCTGGGATTATCACATGTCAGCTGGTTGGATAATAATGAACAACTGAATGTAGAATAAAAGTGGAAAAATTTACAAAACAAAGGGGATTGTGTGATTTTAGAGTAGTTTATATGGATGTGCCTTCACCAAACCTAATGGAACACAAGTGCACTGAGCAGTTGACCCGCTCTGGTTATTCTTTGAGATCTAGTTCTACAATCTTATGTCATTTATTGCCTGAAGCCTGCCTCTGTAATGTATTCTTCTCCAACATAAGATAATGCACTCTCACAGAGATATGTTTTTCCATATAGAAAGACATTCAGGTGTCTATAATGTGTGTCCTGGCAGTGGTTCGCTAGAAAGACACTACACATGCTTTCACTCTCGACGTTACACAGGGCGACTAAAACCAGCGGTAACATATATTTTCTAATAACTGTGTGGTCTCAATATTTTGAATGGAAGGGTTGTTGACTTCAGCTCCATATCATCAATTTGGTGTCTGACGCACAGATACGTTCCAGGGTTTTTTGCACATTCTTACGTGGCATCATCAAAAAGCTGTGCCAAGTACATGAAACCCAGCGTAGATGTTAGCAGCAGCTTTTTCTTGCCAGTGAGCGTTTACTTGCAGACTGAAGTTTATGGTTTTTAGAATCTTCTTAGCTCTGCTGCAACTTTACAAAACTTTTGAGTCAGATGGGAAAACTCTAAAGTAGGCACATGAGGTCAAGTGCCATCTTTAATGTCATTATGTAGAGGGAGATGTGAAGAATTCTTATCAAAGCAATGACATTAAAATGAATAATTTAAAAATGTAATACTTAAATAATTTAAAACCTATGCTCTAAGGGACAGATTTTTGCATTTCAGCAAATTTTCTTTTAACCAATGTCTGAAAAGGCCAACATTCTTTATTAATCTCATAAAGGCGGACTTTTTGCAGCTGTTTTGGCCTCATGTTACTTTAATCCTGATGCTTGTTCAGTCAAATGTCACACAATGTGTACACATTCCTGGAATAGTTTAAATATTTATACTGCTGTCTTCCTAAAAATAACACTTTTTCTGTATGGTCCATGAATTGTGACATTTATAATGTACCACAACCTCCTTTAGAGTACCATAGTGTCAATATCTCTTTTCCCACTAAGAGCCAGGAATCACAGTAACACAGTAACACTAGAAAGCCCCTCATTGTCATCAGACTTCCAGTGTTTACTTCCAGGGACCCACACAGGACGCTCCCTGCTGCAAAGCAATGCTTTAATGTGGTGTTGGGTCTTTGGTGTCATGTTAAATGAAAACACAGCGGGAATCTCTCCTACAGTGTCGCTTTCACACACACACACACACACACACACACACACACACAGTGACAGCTGAATGAACAGGGAGAAATACCACATGAGCCCCTGCAGGAAACACGCTTTGAACACATCAGAAACAGGGCAACACACACCTTTATACTGCACTTCGTGAAGCATGTACTCTGTGTGGTGTGCAGGGGTGTTGGATTTGGATCACAGTACAGGGATGGAAGTTGGTCTAGAGTCACCAGAGGCTGCAGGAGCGCCACCCCAACCTGTCATTTCTGTTCTTCTTCTGAACGTCTGTCTAGTGGACTGTAATCACCATTCAAACATAGTGGGGGGGGTTTGTGTGATTGTCTCTGAAACTGAAACCCCACTGTGAGTGAATAAACTGTACAAACTTCAAGGCCTCTTTCTTCTAGACCCAAAGCCAAGGCTGGATTACCAACCAGACAAGGCAGCCAATGGCCTTGGGACCCCAGATCTTCAGCAGCTCCAAAAGCAACCCACCCACTGGACCAATATTTTTAATTTTGTATGAGATCTGAATCCAGCCATGCCCACAGCGCTCCAGTCTTGCTGGACTGGTTCGGGTTTGTCCAGAGCTGCAGGCAGCTGCCTCCCTGCCAGACCACCTGCTGCACCACCTGGAGACCAAAGGAACTTCACTTCTGGGCTCTGGGTTGATGAATAAACCCAAAGTGATTGTTGATCAATGAGCCAAAGCTGCATTATGGCCTGTCACTATGAACTATTCCCTAACTGTGTTCCCGCCGAAGGCAGCCAATGTCTCCAAAAACAGTAAAGAGTCAAATTCCAGTATATGGCTACACATCTCAATCAGGGCGTAATTCTTAGCAGCTTTTTGCTTGTTAGGATTTAGCTTTTGCAATGTTGCAATTTCCCCAAAGGACTCATCAGAGTTTGTTTCATACATTCATCAACTAAATAAACTCTGCAGCCAATAATAATAACACAGTGGTTGGAGGGACAAGCTCAAACACTATATGTGATGGGCTGCTCGTCAGTGATGTCCAAAGGTTCAAATGTTCAAAATTGCAGTCAAAATGTTTCCACACCAGCAAAAGTGAAAATGAGACGAGAGATTTCTCCAGAGAGAAATTGCTGGACCTTTTTGCACAGTAAAAGCCATTATGTTCTATCATGTTTTCTATTTTCAAATAAGATTTTTCGAAAATGATTTATTTCTGTCTGTGAATAGAGGCTGTATGAATATAAACTGCCTCAGGTACCTGCCAACCTGCCAAAGATCTTCAGTGAGGCTCTGGTCCTAGAACTCCTGGGGAAAGACATAAACCACAGCTCTAGTTTCACATCAGCTGTGGTGCAGCAGGAGGAAATAGATGCATACGGGTTACATCCCAAAGGAGAATCATCTTTATAAAACCCTCAGGTGGAGCAGCACAGACAATGACTCATATGTAAGAGACTGTTGGAGGGCTATAGGACGCAGAGAACAGCTTCTATTTTAGGGCCATTGTTCTGAGAAAAATACCTCCCTTTCAAAACTCTGCAGCGCTGCACACCCATTGATTAAATGGCTAAATTAATTATAATTAATTTATAAAATGAATTTTTTTTACAACACTGAAAATCAAAAGCTGAAAAAACTTTAAGAGACTTAATTCACTGATGGTGATGAAGGCTCATACAATGAGTTCCCTTTGTAGGTTAATCAAGAATTGTATGACAAGTGATCAAGTGATCTGGCAGTTCTGAGCACCACCTGCCCACACACACACACACACACACACAAACACACACACATTGCTGCACTAAATGGCTGATCTCTGTTGTCCTACAGTGCAGAGATCAGAGCAGAAACTTTATACACAGCTCACAGAGCTGCACCTCCCTGAAGTGTTTGCGGAGATTCTGTACATTCAAGCTCCTCCCCTCATTATTATACTTCCTCCTGTCGCCATGTGCCTCCAACTATAGCATCAGATGATTATATACCCTGGGGAGGGGTATATGATGACTCTGATCATATACAGCAGCGACACAAAAGCCTTTTCTTCTTCATCTTTTCTCTTTATCTCTCTCTGCTCTCAATTAAATGGTAGTTTATGTCCTGGAGAGAAAGGGAAGGGATAGAGGGGTGTACAGGTGAGGTGCAGGCAGGAAAAAAAATAAACTGCATCTAACCAGAAACTTCTTAATACCTCCTCTTCTTTCTCCCCTCCATCGCGTTCTCGTTCATAATAGATCACAAAAGCGGATCAGATCAGACAGGAGGATCAAATAGCTGGTTTGAAATGCATGGGATCCCTCAGAGCCTGGTTTAAAGATTACATCTTTGAAAAGCCGGGCCAGAGGTTTTTATTCAGCTCTTATAATAGGCTGCTGGTGGTGGGGGCTGATGGGTAGTCAAAAGAGGGCAACCCTAGGCAACATTTCTCCTTTCTCTTCTCTCTCAGTAGATGCTGTAATTGAATTATAGCGCAACTGATACTTTTGTGTGCACCCCCCACACCCACACACACACACACACACACACACACACACCCACACCGCGAGGCTCTTCAAGAGACACCAGACATGGATTTGTCTTGTTTAGTCTCTTGGCTTTGAAAACAGATGCTAATAAGAAATGGATGAAAAGCATACTGTTAAAATTTGGAATGAAGTGAACAAATTCATCTGAGAAAAAAAAAAGGGAGGCGAAAACTGTTAATCAGGACATTTGCTCATTAGAATAAGCGTATGTTTGGCATCCCAACAAACAGCAGAGCATAATTGGTGCACAAAGTGGCCCAATCCAGAAACGATGGTTGATCCTTTTTACATCAAAAACCACATCACTGGAGGAGAGAGAGAGAGAGAGAGAGCTGAGTGGAGAGTACGAGATGAGAGGACGGGGGAGTGTGAGATAAATGTAGAGAAGAGGTGGGGAGAGAGAGGAGCACTTTGGCTTTTCAAAGTGAAAAAGAAACACTGTACTCTTTGACGTTAGCATCATAACACTACAGCCTACATACAGTAAGGCTCCATCTGCAGACATCTTATCCACACTGAAGCTCACTTAGTCCTGTTTGTAGGTAAATAAAACGTATGACTCAAGCCCTAATAATAAAACACATCAGCCCACCTACTCAAACGAGGAAGAGTAAAATATCTTACTTGAAAAGCACATGGAAAATGTCACTTTTAGATTCTGTACTGAAAATCATATACAGCACTATAGAATTAGCATGACAGTGCTGCTTTTACCCCTGTTCTTTATATGTAGATAACTGAGATATTCTGATTAGAAAGTTGATGATTGGACATGAGTCTATAAGTATTCAGTAGATAGATATATCAGATATATAAGATAGATTAGGAACCTCCGTCAGAGCAACAAGTTCTTAAGCTCAAACCTGTCAGCAATTGGCGTTCAGGCAGCGGAGAAAAAGACCCAAATGCAGACAAGGCTGGTGGAGTGGTGCAGATGAGTGATTAATTAGAAGACTTATATACAGGAAACAGGAACACAGAAACTCAAGGAAAACTGACACGAGGAGACCAGGAGCACGGGCATGAGAGCAACAAGCAAATGAACCGAAAAGGAACTGGTATATATACAGTACCAGTCAAAAGTTTGGACACACTTTCCCATTCACAAACTTTTGACTGGTACTGTATATATAAGGAAAACATACACGAGGGGATCAAACCCAGGTAAGTGACAAGACACAGGTAAAACCAATGACAAGAACAGGATACAACACAGACCAGCACAAGACACAGACTCTGGAAACTACAAAGTAAAACAGGAAATGGGGGAGACAGAACAAAACACAGTCCTTAGCAGACTATGACAAAATCTGCAAAATTGCAGTTTGTTCACAGTTAGCTGGATTATGACCAAGAAGTTTTAGGGTGAACCCCATCATAAATTCATTTTCAGATCCAGATTACATTATGACGAAAACATGATAACGTGACGGTGTAATCATCACAATTTACTTTTCATAATAAAGAAAACCTACACTTGGTATATTATACAACAAAATAAAATATGTACACTTACACTAAAAAAACCAATACAAATTTAGCTAGGTGTATAAACTCAAATAAAAATAATGAATGTTAAAAGACATTCAGTTTGACATTTTAGCGTCATTTTAACACTAAAACGCATTAAATTATTGCTAACTCACCGTGCTGAAAATCATCCACGCAATTAAAGGAATGGATGAACATTATGGAAAATACTAACTTGCTTTCTTAGCGAGAGTTGGATAGGAACCACTGGTAAATATAAAGTTACTGCAAGCAGCGTGTTTGCCGAGCTTAGTTTAGGATATACCACATAACTAATTTAAATCTTAAATTAAATTAGATTATAGCCGCTCACGGTAGCTTCATATTTACATTACAGACATGAAAGGGGTGTAGTTCTAGACTATTTTTAAAGACTATTAAAGACTATGTCACAAAATGTTAAACTGTTCATTTAAAACATTTTTTTATAGAATTTAGCAAGTTTTAATTTAATAGTCTTAATGAGTGTGTGATAAGAGTTCACAGCATAGCGGTGAATTAGAAGAAGAGCTCATCAATTGACCAACCAACGTCACTTGCAGTACCACATTCACACAGTATGAATTATATCTATTTGTTAAACAGTAATGGAAGTGTGAAACCTTGGAAACACTGTGGAGCACAATGCAAAGCATAACAGCATTTACATCTACAACACTCATAAAATGAGACATCATGAGTCTGTTAAACCAGTGCATGATGGGAGCCTTCCCTATACACCGGCTGCAATCGTGTAATCAGCACACATCCAGTGATGTGAGCGCATATCATGGATTTGACTCCCTACTCATGTTGCCTTTATTTCAAAGTAAGAGCGCATTGTTGTTATTCAATATAACTTCATCCGAGATCAAACCCACTCTCAAACTGCACTCAAAGAACCAAATAAACCGGATGAGCATTAACAAGATAATTTTACATCTGATAACAGCGTGTTAGCGTGGATTAGTTAAGCCACATTTGAACAACAGGGCTGTCAGACATCCCATATCTGTTGGCCAGCAAAAACACAACACTTTATTACATTATGAAGATGTCGAGAATAATAAACTGTATTACCACATGTTTTTTTAAAAGGCAGAGATGAGTGGAAGAGTCTAAGAATTAATAAGTGTGTGAAAATGATTTAATCAGGGATTTGTAAAAGAGAGCATCTTCTAATGAGAGAGCTGCTTTCAACAATCCAGCTTGAACCAGATGACTATTCCCAGATGACTTGTGAGTTTGCAGAAGAAGAAACAAAGGGAAATTTACTCTCACTCTTTTTCATAAATTAGATGCAATATTTATATAGCTTGCAGACTGGCATTTCAAGTAGAGCTTTAAAAATGTGTATATGGCTCAGTTTGAACAGATAGAGGACTTGAAGAGTGTCCACGTGGCCCAGCCTCCCCCACCTGTAAGAGAGAAGTTTAAGAGAGCTTGTGGGCTTCAGTAGAGGCCGTCCTTCAGCTCGCACACCCTCACACCCTCCAAAACTCACACAGCCCAGCTTGCTCTTGCATTTATGTATGATCTGCACTACCGCTGGTCCCAAGTGCACGTTTCATAATTCATGCAAACTGTACTGTAGCAAGTGGAAATGCTACTATATCTGCCTCCACCACTCTACTTCATTTCATCAGATAGTCAGACTGGTGCACGTTACTCTCAGATTACGGCAAACCTCCTGGCCCCCAAAAGTGAACATGTAGCTAAAAGCTAATTTAGAAATGTTTCAAATAACCAAATTAGTATCTTTAGTTTGAGAGTCAAACAACACCTCTACAGTTTGATCTCAGGATGGAGCAGCGGGCCATCTTCTTGTTAATTATGTCAGGAATCGCCTTTTTCCACACAGATCAAGAAGAAAGTGGGGCTAATAAATCAAGTGTGTTACCAGGTCTGGATCACAGTTGCATCATTCTGATTAAGTATCATCCCTTATGGCAGAAAGAACTTCTGCTGCATGTTAAAGAGCACAGAGTCTGGCCTATAGAGGCTCAGCAAGAGAATGATGTAACTGGACACAACATGCTGCTGAGCTGCTTCATCTTACGCGATGACAGTTCATCGTTACGCAGTAGGTCACTAATTAAGCTCAGTTTTGTAAAACATTGTTGCTTGCTGGGCAAACACTGATAAATTATAAGTGAGGTCAGCTTGTGTTCAAACAGAATTGTGCTTTCTTTTACTAGAACAGGGGTCGGCAACCCGCGGCTCCGGAGCCACATGTGGCTCTTTCATCCTTATACTGCAGCTCTGCGTGGCTTGGAAAAATAAATTATAATAATTAAAGTATGTAATTGAAGTGTATTTTATTTGTTAGTTCTTTTTTTAAATTGTAGTTCTAAATTGGAAGATTATTGTGATCTTGAAAAATTAAAATAAAATTATATTTTATTATTTTTCGTCGCTCAAAATAAGCGTCACACTCGCGGAAGCCGGTATACCCACCAAAACGCTGTGCATTTATCGAGACTTTCATCCTGTCGATCTTCGGATCCACATACGTGTTTGAGCAGCTTTTCTCCACCATGAACTATGTTAAACACAAACACCGCTCACGCCTCACAGACGACAGCTTCCAGTCCTACGTAAAGATGAAAGTGACTTCGTACAGCCGCGATGTGCAGACGCTGTGCGCAGAGGTTCAGGAGCAGACGTCCCATTAACCAAGTAAAATAAATATTTATGCAGATATTTTGCAAATATTTCTTTTTTATTGTTTAGTGACAGTGTTTGTTTCCCAATTTATTTTTTAAATAGCTCAGTGGTAGAGCGCATGCTTCGCATGTATGAGGTCCTGGGTTCAATCCCCAGCTGATTTTTTTAAGAGTTCAAAATGTGTTCATTGCATAAATAAAATGTAAATTTCTCTGTAGCACTTCATGGATTTCATAAGCAACACACTATAGTTGTTTATACAAAGCGTAAAGGTAAAAAACTATTTATACAGTGTTATCTTCATTTTAGATGTCAAAAAGTATTTGCGGCTCCCAGTGTTTTCTTTTCCGTGGATACCGGGTCCAAATGGCTCTTTGGGCGTTAAAGGTTGCCGACCCCTGAATTAAATAAATAATAAAACAGAGTACCTGGTGACCAAGTATTTAGGCCAGCGAAGCAATAGAGCGATGTGAACAGTCCTGAAAAGTATCCTGTTGAAGTGTTCATGAGTGAGACATCGAACCCTTGTCTGCTCATGGACTGTGAAGTTGGATGTATGGTCTTAATAAATGGTAATTGCTTTGAAATTAACTTGGGCGATCAGGTGTGGATGTCATTTATCAAAAAAATCTCAGGAGAGTCAAATTGCATTTGCTTGATGCAGGAGTGTACTCGACCCAAAAGTCCCTTTGTAAAACATCTGAATGGTCACTAAGAAAATAAGGGTTGGGTAAATTCAAAGAATTGGATTTAATTAAATATCAGTAGGTCTTACTAATTGGTATACAGGGGATCATGTCAGTGTGCACTGCAGGTGCACTGCAGGAAGCAAACATGTTTTACTGCCTTTTGAAGCCCTGATGGCTATGCACTTGACCTCCCAATAGCCCCCAGTTGGCGCACCCTAGGCTTCAGAGTTGTGTTGGGTGCTTGGACCCTGGTATACTTGTGATGCAACAAGTCTAGTTGTCCTTGAAAAAGTTCACTTAGAATTTTTGCATGTGGTTTGTTTATGTTCACACTGGCAAGTTGTAAGTGGACTGGGGCTTAAAAGCTTATGATCTCGCAAGTTTTGTAAAACGTTTTGTAAAATATCCTGCAACTTGACGTTTAGGTGGTTTAAAAAAAATCACATTCTGAATAAGAAAATAAAGCACACCACACTTACCTTGGAAGAGGACCAAGACCAAGTTTGTTTTAATATTATACACACACAAACATGATTCAGTCCTCAAAATACAATAATTGGAGTCGTAAGTACAAGCAAGCCATGATGATGTGTGATGAGTACAGGTCATCAGACTGTTACTTGCCAGCTAGAACTGAGGTGTCAGGTGTCTTTCTTTTCTTTTAAACTGTACTCCTCACATTTTGTGTTACTTTCTGTTGTTTCAGGAGCCAGAGTGGGATGTCAGCAGCGCATTTGTGGCCAAAGCTGCAAGCAACATCAAACTGAAAACCCTGAAGAACAGTGCAACACAGATCTCCAGAGAGAACAAGGAGAATGAGACCAGAAGCAGTCAGGTACACACACACACACACACACAAACACTAGACAAACAGAAACATTGTCTGTCTTTAAAGAGATGCATTTCAACCTACTTCCAGAGAAACAGAGCAATAAAAGGTTTCTTTTCATTCCATACCTTGTATTTCATCCCTTACAGCAATAAAACACAAATAAATGAAAAAACTATTCTGTGTGTCTAGATGGCCCAGGTACACAAGTATATGCAGCTCCTGATTCGTAAACAATGAAATTGTAATTCTGTAGCACGTTTTATTGTCTGATGACAGATGAGATTTTGTGCTGGAAACCAGTGAACGCAGCATTGCATATACTAGTACCAAAACTGTCTGTTGTGATTTCAGGTTGGGAGCACAGAAAAAATGAAGAGGAGAGGGGAGTCTCTCACAGGTAAATCTTTTTTCACAGTCTTAGATATATCTTGTGTTCTTTAAATAACTCTAGTAAACAAGATACACATCAGTTACATTGTCTGAGTAAATTCAGTCCCTCAGATTCCAAATTTTGTGCAATTTTCAAACTTCATTCATCCTCTTTTTTTTCATCCTCTAATCATAAGAAGTAGAACTTAATTACTTAATTACCATTAGTATAATTACAGTAGCTTGACATTTGATTTAATATGTGTTGAGTCAAACATAACATGATTTATGAGGCATAGAAAATAATTTATATATATTTATAAATATACAGTGGGTACGGAAAGTATTGAGACCCCTTGAAAATTTCCACTCTTTGTTTTATTGCAGCCATTTGCTAAAATCGAAAAAGTGCTGCTCCTTTGCTTGGGACCTTCACACCTTCTTTTTCCCCCACATACACATACACACATATGGAATCTCCCCTTCTTTGGTCACACTGGTAAAGATGAGGAGGAACTCAACAGATGCGGCATAAATCTTAGGATGCATTTCTGAAGAAAGTGACTTGGAAGAGTACTCTGTGTGTTAAAAAAAGTTTGGAATCTGATAAAGTAAATTATCAGATTAGCCAATAATGTTATTTAACACATTTCTTTTCTTTTTTATGATGGCTGATCCAACTTTGATGATTGTAGCATAAAAATTGGATTAGTTACAATGTTTAAGTTTAAAACCTATGGAGATAATTTTGTTTCATTATCAAACAGTCAAAAAAAGTGGTTGAGAGAGAAACTTTCCCCACTTTTGCTTTCAAACTCTAAACTTTTGCTTTCAAACTCTAAACTTTTGCTTT
>JAVQJD010028239.1:0-11693 GCA_036023655.1 Nannoperca australis | reverse complement strand
AGGTTCCCTTTTAAGTTGTGTATTTTGTGTTTATTAAAGTAGTTTAGTTGATCCCGTCCTGCGTTTTGGTCTGCTTCTGGGTCCTACCTCACTTGACCCTTGCCACGAACCCTGACAGAGGAGGAGAGGGCGGATGCTGGGAGAAACAACAATAACAGCTGCAACATTGTCTGGGAACATGAACACACACATTCCCTTGAATTCGATTATATTACAACCATTTTTCTTAAGCAAATCATCCTCTTTCTCTCTTTATTGAAGAGATTCTTTTTTGTATCGTCATCTTTTATCTCCTCATGTTCTCGCATACACTCTGATGTGCCACCCACTTTCTCCTGACAGCTGTTTTGTCCAGTCACGTGTCTGTCTCGATGGCAGATGATGAATATTAGATTTTCTTGTCATGAAAAATTTATAAGGGACAGCAGATCTTCCATAAGCCTGTAGCACTCTTCCTTTCTGATTTTCACTTGTTTGTCTCTTATTCTTCTTTAATTACCCCCTCCTTCTCTGTCTGTGGTATCAATGTGACCCTCAGTGTCTGAAGCCCAGCACAGTCCTTGTGCAACAGCAGTAGTAGATAGTAGTAGTTGTGGCTGTTGAACTACTCTCACAGCATATTTTACTTCTGCTTTTGCACTTTGTCTAAGCTGAATTCTAGAAACAGTTATGCCTTAAAGGAGCTATGTTACTTTTAGCAAAGTGCGTCTCAGATAAACCCCTTCATATCTAGATTTCTTCTTTTTTTACCCACACTGCCTGACAGTATGATATATATTGTGAATCAACTTGTTCAGCTTATTGTTCTTCAAAAATAATGACATTTTTTCATAGTTACTTAATATTACATTACGGCACATGATCAGAGCTGTTGAGAGTATTAGACATATAACCACTGATATGTAAAGTTTTAAGGGAACTTCATATGCACAATCTGACATTTCTACCCCACTACTATAAGGTTCTCTCTCTCTCTTTCCCTTTCTCCTGCTCTCTTTCTCTCTTTCTCCCTCTCTCCCACTCTCTCTCTCTCCCTCTCTCCTGCTCTCTTTCTCCCTCCCCCCTCCCTGGGTGCTTGCCAATTATATTTCCTAAATGAATGGTGACTGGGATAATTAACTAGAGGGAAATAATGACTTGAAAAAATATTCTGAATTCAAGGTTCACTTATTCACTTCTTATGGAGCTTCCATCTGCATCTCATGAAGTTGAATGTATGGGATTTGGCTCACATGATAACAGATGGTTGTATGTGGGGGGAGATGGTAACCCCTGTCTCTGGTGTCAGATGTCAACGTCCGCCTCGATTCCAGGGATTCCCAGTCCTGCTGTGAGTAGTGTTGGTCTGGATCGTCCCCCATATTATGACCGAAATTCCATAGACAAATGCACCAACTCTATGATACACTGAACAAAAATATAAACGCAACACTTTTGTTTTTGCTCCAATTTTACATGTGCTGAACTCAAAGAGCTAAAACTTTTTCTATGTACACAAAAGGTCTATTTCTTTCAAATATTATTCACAAAATTGTCAAAATTCGTGTTAGTGAGAAGTTCTCCTTTGCTGAGATGTAAGATTAGAGCAAAAACAAAAGTGTTGCGTTTAAATTTTTGTTCAGTGAACAATTTATTGTTAAAAATCATTGAAAATAGGAATAGAGAAAAGCGATAAAAAACATCCCCTTTAGATTCCAACTGGTTATGGAAACAGGGTACATTTTCAGCACTTATTCTCAACAGATGTCTTGTTTCCTTGATTCCCGTATGGTAAAAGAAAGTATTATCAGTTATTGGAAAATCCCAGTTTGATCCCTTTTTTAGCCAAATCTTCCTTCCACTGTTCTCTCTTCGTCAACTTCAGTAAAGCCATGCCATCAGTAACGACTGTGCAGCTATTCCTAATGATATACTGTGACAATTTTAATAAGTCATATAAATGATGCATTCCTACTTACTCATTGGCCCCTTAAGTTACCACACACTTTTCCTTCAGCTCTCAACACACATACAGTTGCATTTTGTTATTTTTTTTGTTAGTACTTTAGGGGGGAAAAGAGTCATCTAGTTCAACTGCAAGTAAAAAAAGCTGCATGTTTTGGACTATATAAAGTTATTCACCATGTTCTTTTCTCATGCTAAAATTAATAAAACATTCATGCACTGACACCAATGTCACATCTAGTGAAAATTAGTTCCTCTGTGCCCTTAACTCCACTCCCAGCCTCAAGAAGTGACACAGATTTCTGCCTCAATTTATGAAACTCTTCACCTTTAAACTGAGCATTTATACATCAGGTATTTTGCTGGTTGAGAACCCAATTTACATAAAAAACTTGTGCACCTTTACCCATCCATAACAGATACTGCCGGGGAACAGGGAAGAGGTTTAAAGGTGAACCTTGACATACACACAGGCTCACACCCTGCCCAAAACACACAACAGTAAATACATACAGAGAAAGTCTGAAATCAAATTTGTTTTTGAACACACACATTGGTCTCTATTTTTCACTCAAAGAAAATCCTCGGTCCTGCTCTCTCAAATAATCGCTTTTAATGTCTCCCTTGTAGCTAGTGAATAGCAGCTCCTCCGCTACTTAAGCACTGCTTCAAGGACAGCAAGCATGACTACACTAAAGCCAAAGCAGAGTCACACAGGTATACACACACCTACCTACATTCAGGTACACACACAAGTGCACAAAGGCATTCACAGACCCATTTTTGCATGCACAGACATCCAGACACTCATGCACACCTCCACACTGCCCACACACACTTAAACTAGCATCCCCACCCGAGCACATACATAATGAAAAGATGGGTTTATCATGTTAATCATATTATATTTAGTGAAGTAAATAATTCATGATTCTTGAGACAAGCCTTGCTGTTTTCCAGATCGATTGAGAAATGATGAAAAAGATAAAGGAGTTCTGCAGAGGTGTGCATTTGTGTAGACACTTGTTTGTCTATTCTGCGCTGTGTTTGTGTGTGTGTGTGTGTGTGTGTGTGCATACGTGCACTCCTGCGTTTATGCACAGTATGTGTGTGTGCCTTCCACTGTGTTTGTGTGTGTTTGTTTATGAAAGTGGACTGTAATAGGAGGTTATCCTTGTTAGAACAACTAAATGAAAGAGCTGAACAATAAGCTAAAAACAAACAGCTGCAAGCACGTCATCTGGGTTAATCAAAGTATCACAAATATGTGGACAATTTCACCTGATATAGGAAAAACCCATGCTTAAAATGCTATTATGTATGCAATGCCACTGCTTTACGTCTCTTTTAATTTAGATGTGTGTGTAAACAAGTGTTTTCCAAAACAGACATTTGAGCCTGATGTCTTTAGGTATCCCATTGCAATTGGATTTGCTCCACTCTCAAACATAAACCAGGGTCAATTCTGAAGATATGAATGACATTTTAGGTCACAACTGTTGGACAAAAAGCAGCACACATAAAAACTCTAATCAGAACAGGGTAGTTTTGCTTATGGGCAGTATGTAACTTTGCACAAAGGAGGTATGTATGCAATTGTTTTGTTTTCCTCCAAGATTTCCCCCCAAAAATAAAAATAAAATAAATAATTAAAACAAAGAAGCAACAACATAAGTTTGAGTATACTTCACGACCATTTGAGAGACAATTTTAGCAAGTAGCAAGCACAGTGATGCTCCGTACGTCACTGGGTTGATTTGTTCAGATTCAATAATGGGGCACAAATAGTTTCTTCAGGGGATGGCACGGTCATTACATAACTAACCTAATAAAAGGGATGTCATTCTCCTTCTCCACTTTACCTGTTACCCTTTACGTAGCTTTTAACTTTATAATTATTCATTTTCTTCTTTGTTTTTTTACACCCTGTTGGGCTGAATGAGGTGAACATGCCCAGAGGCTGATCTCAGGTCAGATTCATAATTCCACTTCATAATTCACTAATTATAAAGGTTAGAAAAGGCATTTTGTCAGCATGCAGCCTCTTTTCATTGCTTGTTAGTTGCTTGCTGTGCTTATTCTTCAGCCCTTAATATGAGAGTAAGATAATCGAGGTATACACTCCTGTGCTGCAGCCCTTTTGCTTATGTATCTGATTTTAAATTGCTAATGGCCATTTAAGTATCTCTGAGTGATGCCAATGTGCGCTAATGTTTATCTCACATAGATGGCTGGATTTGTTTCTTCTGTCTTAGCATCACCTTTTAATACATTAAGCATGTTGCTGGGGTGAAACACGCAAATGCGGTGCCGTAGACATAACAATGTATGAATAGTCTGATGACAGGCCGAGAGTTAGTTGAGGCTGACATCCCCTTTTAGCAGAGGAATATGCAACACTCGCTCGAGCCACACAGCATCCTAATTTGAATGAGGGATTTTTGAACTCCCCCTGACCTCAGACATAAATTAAATACATTTAGAGATAAAAATAAGTAGACAATACATTGAAAGAGGCAGTAGCGTTCAATAAATATAAAACATGTAAGACCTCATCTCGTAATAATATTAACACTCTGCCTTTAGGGGATGAAAGGCTTTACCTTCCAAATTTGAACAAGCTGTGAAGACTTCAAGACAAGTCAGTTTTAGTCCAACAGATCAAATAGTTAGCACGTATATGATCATATCGTAAAAAGGACAATAACAGAAAAGGCTATGGCTTTGGTTAAATCTCATTTTGAAATGTTTTACAGCTGTGTCCTCACCAGTACTGCATTACATAATGTAAATTACAAACAGTTATTTTCCCTTTCCAAAGAGAACTTTTGCTGTTCATGGCATAATCCTGTTTTGATTTGTTCATTAATGTATTTCTGCTGCGCCTAGCCCGTGTGAGGCTCTCTGGATGGGGAGCGTTAAATGAAATCTCAGCTAACAAGACAGAGGCCATTCGGGGACACATCCACTTCTTATCCCAAGTCAATGTAGTGGAGAGAAGATCAAAGTAATGAATGTTCCCTTGGTGGCCAGAGCCTTTCCATCTAACCCTAAACTCTTACGCTCTCTCAGGAAACTGATTGTGTCTCGAGAGATTTGTCATTAGGGTCTCTGAAACACAGTTTAGACTAAATGCAATATTAGTCTAAACCGTACGAAACGTACTGAGGGTTTTAAATTGGATTAGCTGCTACTGTGCAAGAGAACATGGAAATCATTATCCCGTTTCATTTCATTTTGTGTTATATTTACTCCTTTGGTTCTTGGTAGGGCTTTTTATTATTACAGACCATAAGAACATTTGGTTGTAACTTTGATTAAAAAACAAAATTGTCCTCCCTTTTAACTGCACTCTGCAACTGCGGACTTTTTTGTTTCTTTATAATGGTCACTGAGCATTCAAGGTTTGTGTCAAAGGTACTTTTTACACTTGTTGCTCAGAGCGGGGGAGAGAATTTCTCCTTCTCTGTCACACTTGGATATTTCCAATTAGTGCAGGGAGCTGAGCCAGCAAACTCCCATTTGCAAGTTTGTTACACTTACTATTAGAATACTGCCACCATTGCAAACTGACATTTATTGAACTCTTTAACTTTTACTGTGATGCATTCATGTTGCTGGACTTCTGACTGAATGGGTCTGTTTTCAAATCTCTCTCTCTCTCTCAATTAGGCTTAGAGACCAAACCTATCTTTTGCATTTAGTTTCTCTTTTTCTTTTTACTTAGAGTCTAAGAGTGGGGACAGCAGACAGAGTAGCAGATGTACACACAAGACAGGCGTGTAGAAGTGACGAGTTAAAGACACACACAGTGCCTAGCTAAATGGTGTGGAATCGGTTTAACATGTAAATTATTGTCCCATACAAAAACCTATGTGACGTGACTGAATACTGCATGCTCTGAATTAATTTATCATTTGTGAAAAGTCTGAAAATCCCAATTTAATTTATTGCATAAGAAATATTTACGTGTGACAAATCCACATTTGCATTTGTTGTAAAGAGGACTACACAGAAACAGAGAGTGACAAGAAGTGAAAGATAAAAGCAATCAGAACGAACAACATAAGGTGACATTTGTTCATATTCTCCCTCCAGCGGCTCTGTTACTGCCTCTGCATGTAAGACAAAGTGGCATGACAAATACTAAACTAATCATTATTTTTGTTTGTTTTAAATGACATACATGGCTAGTGGGTATAATTATTCAAAAAAGGTTAGTGTTTACGTATTAAATAATATACTTTATGAATGAACATACATTGCCATATATTAAACACAAAGCATCATGTGAAATGTGCAATTAACTATATCGTGTTGTATATTTCAGAAATGTGATATATTTCACAGTACTTTGCAAACACTGTAGGCTATATTGAACATGTGTTTATATGTTAGATCTCATACCTGGGAAATCCACTGCATTAGGGTTGCTAAGCCAAATGTTGTGTGGCCTCCCTGAGCCCTGCCTTCTAAGCAAAACGATGGTGGCTCAGTGCTTAACCCTCTTGGCACAGCTGCTAGCCTTTTAAATATGCAGCAAAAGGCTGTTGCTGTTAAGCTACGCTATAGCCGTTAGCTGGTGACAATAAGTGCTTAAGCCGCTAGTCTTTTAAATAACCTACACTGTAGAAGGCCTTTGTTGCTTGAGCTTGGGGCTAGGTGTTAGCTGTTTAATATGCAGGCTGGTGGCGTTAAGGGGTATGGCGGCTATTATTAATATAGAGCATAAGGCTGGTGATGCAGAGTGCTACAGCTGCTAGCTGTGATGCCCAGGGAAATCCCTGCTGCTGACCTTTCACTGACAGGATGAAACCTGACACAGACACACACACATGGTAATGAGGGCTGGGAAGGAGAAGGGAAGGAGGTGGGAGGGAGGATTGAAGGGAATTAGAGAGGAGAATAGTGATGGGAAACGCAAGAGAAAACAGTGATTGGGGAATTAGGAAAATTAAAGAGATGGACTTGGGGAAAGAAAAGAAGAAACCAGCTACATAACGTGCACTTTGAGGAAAAAAGGCACAAAGTGGATGGGGGAATGAGAGGAACCGATATGAACTGTAGGGAATGCCTATGGCAGCACTGTCTCTAAAACTGAAAAAAGAAGATGTCAGCAAAGAGGACCAGAAAAAAGGACATAATAGGTGGGATGGGCCAAGTGACACAGGTGGACAAGTGTGCAGCTCACATGAGGGACAATAGGTGAATGGAGAAATCAGAAGAGACGAGACATGCAATGACAAATGACACAAACAGAAACGTAGGAAGTGGAAAACAACAGGTGAGCGAAGAGCAGGACTCAGGGTGGAAAGAAAGATCTGTGAAAATAGAGGGGGGGGACGGGAGGAAGAGGAGGACAGGATAACCGACAGCAAGCAGAGCACACAGCAATTCCCTTACAGCGGTGTCGGTGAAGCTGTAATTTAACGCTCCGTCAGGTCGCAATCAGAGCCTGTTTGTGCATGCATGTGTGTGTGTGTGCGCGTGCTGGCTCGTGAGCCGGGGGGGACAGTTAGACACACACCAGAGTTGGATGTGGGAAAGCAAACAAATGAATAGATGAGCAGACGGAAGGGACTGTCAGGGCAGATCCCTGGGCTTTGTGAGGATTTTGTTTCTCCAGTTCTCTGTTTAGAGACATGTCACTTTGGGACGGGAGAGTGCATCAGATGAGAGAAGTTTAGAAGTAAAAGGGCGAGAGGGGAGGCAGTGGAGAGGAATGAGAGAAGGGGAAGAGGTGCGAGGAAAGGGGAGGCAAGAGAGAAAAACGGGAAATATTAACAGCCACAGAGGTGCACAGGAGCAGAGGATGGAGCGGAATACAGTAGCAGAGCAGGAGAGGATACATAAGGATGAGCTAGGGAGAGGGAAGACTGGACAGGAAATATGCAGAGAGACTGCTTGGGGATCAAAGCAAAAATGGGAGAGGGAAGCAGAGAGGGGGAGATGGGGAAAGACGACATTGGGAGAGGGGAGTCAAGGAGAAAAGAGGATAAAAAGTGAGGTGAGGATTGGAGAAAATAGAGGAGGAGACGGGAGTAATGGAGAAGAGAAGAAAAGGAAAATTCAGAGGAGAGGAGAGAGAAAGAGACGATGGGATTAGAGGAGGGTTGGAAATAGAAGAGGGAAGAGCCATAAGGGAGGGAAGAAGGGACGAAAATTAGTTTCTTTTTCATCCAGAGTAGAATAATCCTCAAAAACTGCAACGATAAAGGAGTTCAAAGGACAAGTTAGAATGTAGGGGAAAAAGAATTGGAGGAATTTCCTTGCATCTGAACACTGAGGAAAAGAAAAGTGTCAATTCCTTACATCTGAATATGGTGTCTGCTTACAGATAGCAACAACAACCAGAGGAAGGGCAGCCATGGCTTTCCCACATCATTTCAAGTGTGTTCAAATGACACAGACTGAAATTCAACTAAAAGTTACAGATACGGATTGTGTTAAAAAGCTCCAGAACAGCTATGCAATGCACCAGTGAGATTTTCTTTTGTCAACTTCTGTGTCAAGAATGAACTTTGAACCTTAAACCTACAATAACTGAGTCTGAGACATCCAGCAGTTATTGAGCAAGATTTGCATTTATTTGGAGTCTTGTTTCTGCCTCCTTGATGAATCTAAATCAAATATTAACTCTACTTTTAGTTAAGATTTGCTCTCCACCAACTCCTGAGGGAAATATCTGGCTCTTTAGCTGCTAATTTCTCCAATGTGTGAATGTAAAGCTGCACATTGGAAAAAAAAACAAGGATCTAAATGTTGATATAAACCTCTGGAGAGCTGAGAGAAATTACAGAGTTGGGTGATAATTATCTGTGGATTTGTCATTATGAGTGACCCCTTTCACATACACGCCAACACGTGATCTATTGTTAATATAAAAATATTGATTATAGCATTTTATAGTTCTAATTGTCTGTTTAATTGCTCACAAATGACATTAAAGAGCCTGCAAGGAAAGAGTGCATTTAGGGGGAGGATAAAGGGGTATAATTTGCAGGGTAAGCCATAGGGACACCATCCTGTTATTCAACTAAATTAGTTTGATAGATATACAGACAGATAGCTTGTATGTCCTCATACAACAAACACATTCACACACACAGTGATTTGACTACATTCAAGGACAACCCAGTACCTCGCATTCATTGCTGAACTCTAATGCACAAAGCTATTCACTGTATGAACTTTTCATTTGAAGAACATCTGAGGTCTGAATGACATTCGACACATCAGCCACAGTAAAGCTGCTGAAAAGACATGAGCAAATACACACACACATACGACATATATCTACATTATTTATTTATATCCACATCATGATCAGAATTGGGAAACACATTAATATTACAGATGCAATCATAAGTCTTGTAACCCTGAAGTTACAAATGTGGTCACAAAATGTGAGCACATTGAATGGCTGCCAATAAACGCTGGCTTTGAAAGGGCTTTTTTTTACCAGCTTTTTTTTTTCACCAATATCTGTGTGCATAATTAGGTATAGATAGATATATCCGCAAATAATAGTATACGGTGAACATCTGGTCAGCTGCTTGTATAAACAGATGGAAGAACAGGCATTCGGCAGAGAGACAAACATATAGATTTCAATTTATTGAGTCCATTTGTTTTTCTTTCTTCTAAGCTGAAGACTGATTGCTAGCCCTCAATCACCATGCTTAATTCCACACCACATTTAGGCAAACATACAAAACTGCGAAGAACAAGTATTGATTGCTCAGAAATGTCACATGAAGTCATATTATGCAAAAGGGAAGCAAACACTCTATGCTGCGGGGTTCGTCCGGAATTGCTTTTAATTTAAGGAAAGACACTTAGAACCTCATTCCATTCAATTTGCTTGATACACTCTGCAGCATATAAACTATATCAAAGTAAAGCCAATTCAACTATATGGTTATTAAAGATTATGTAATTGAACATTGCAAATATTTATTCATTTTGTCGTGTTACAATATATTTTCTTTTGTTGTCTTTTATATTTCTTTTCTAATTTATTTTATTTTGACAACACTAATTTCAGTATGGTATGTTGGTTAAGCTTGTGTGTGTCTCTCAAACTGTTTATTTGACAACTCTGGGGGTGTTGTGCTATTATTTTCACCCTGAGGCACACGTTGTGATGTTTGGTGAAGTTCTCATGATGGTGATCATTCTTGTATTAATAAATTAAAAACCTTGAGGACACTGGATTTCCCACTGTGCATCAACACATCATGCAGACAAACCCACTCTTGCAGAAATGGAGGTGTCAGACTCAATAGGCAATTGAACACATTGTAAAAAGAGAAATCAACAATTAAACAATGTGTCAATATATTTTTTGATATATATATATTTTCATACTGTATGTATACTGCACTGATTTATGCAGTATACAGTACAATAAATTAATAGTTAAACGTATCCTTGTGCTCGGAAAGTTCTGGGGTTTGACTGAGTCAGATTGGTTTCTAACGTCAAGGAGAACCTTCTAGACAAGATATAAATGTGTAGTGTTGCTTCATACATAATAAACAGATGTGACACATGACATTGGATGACAGATAGAGTTGTATGCCTTAAGCATTAAGCCATGTGTCTCAGAAAGAGAGGGAGAGCTTGAGATACAATAAAGAAATTAGAGTGATTGTTAAGTGAGTTTTTTGGTATCATTTCTACAGCCATTTCATCTATTACAATTTTCTCTCCTATGGAAACATGTGCTTTATTATCATCAGATTTGCTGACTTCCGCTTTCTTGTTGCCATTGCCACAGAGACAATTGATTAATTTCTGCCAACATGCCATAGCAGATCATTTGTCATATATATTGGATAACGTACAATATGTACATTCTGGTAAATATCCTGCACACAGAAATTAAAGATGTAAAAAACTTGTGAACATCTGAACAGGTAAACATAATATAAAATGCTGCCACACACACACACACTCAAATGGCCACAACAAAAACAAATGTATACGAGAGCCCCACAGCATATTAATCATCATGGCATATAGTTGGGTTCACACAGACTGCCCTGTCTCAGCCTCAAAAACACAGTGACTAATGACATACTGGCTCTTCATACTGCTCATTTGTCATGCTATAGAGACTCAGCAGTGTGATACTGAAGTCCGAATAAACAGCACGTCCACAGAATAGAAGAAGCATGCACAGAGATATCCTCCAACAAAACAAAACAGTCAACAACAACAACAACGATGTGATTTATTCTTTGGGGTTTTGCAGACAGCGCTTCCATTGAGCTCTACTGGGCTTTTCATTTTTTGTGCTTCTGTCTCATTTGTTTTGGGCTGTAGTTTTGGATTGTCCTCATGATAAAAAGTAGAGAAGTTAACAAGTTGCATTCCAACTAGTAGAAGGTGGCTTTCTGTCAGTTTCTTTTGGGCAGATTTCTCCCCATCCCTCAAACTAATTTATTATATTTATAAAAATAAAAAAAACTAGATTATACTCTGTGTTAGTTTTAGTTTTGGAAAGACCTTTAATTGAATTATTCCGTTATAGTACACTAATGGTGTGCGCATGCGCTTGTAAGTGCGTGCAGCCCGATACGGTTGCTCCGCTTGTCTTACTTGCTCTTTTAAATCTTTTTGTTCTTTAACTTTGTACTTATGGGTTTTTTGTTTGGTGTTGACGTGTTGGTGTCGTGGCCTCCACAAATGTGCTGGTGCTGGTTTTTGGTGTTTCTGTTCGCTCTGGAGGTACTTTCACTTGC
>JAVQJD010028234.1:0-11899 GCA_036023655.1 Nannoperca australis | reverse complement strand
CCTCCTCCTCCTCCTCCTCCTCCTCCTCCTCCTCCTCCTCCTCCTCCTCTTTCTCTTGCTGACACACACTCACAAACAAAACCAATTTGGAAACCAACCAAACATCCTTCTACCTCTTGTCTATGAAGCCAGTGGCGCCAGATGCAAATTATTATCTATATACATAATACATTAAAGCCTGTCTGCGTGTGTTTTAGGACGTTTGTCTTTGCTGCGTAGATTCTAGAAAGACCAGAACAATATTGCAGATAAACTATTAAATGCAGACATTTTGTTTGGTTGTAGGGCTTGTGTACTGAAAACTGTCAAGTAGTTTTTTTAAGTAAGAAATGCTCCAAAAACAGAATGAATGAAAAATGATTGAATATTTGCTGTTTTTCTCCATCTTGTACGATTGTTAACTGAACGTCTTGGACAAAGCAAGCTGTTAAACCAAATGATTAACTGAAGAAATAATTGTCAAATAAATCCAATAAAGAAAATTAATGTTAGCTGAAGCCCTAATATTAAAACCCAGTGGTAAAAACCTCCCTTTGGTTCTTTCTGACACGCAGTCAACATCAGTGAAATTACCTCCTTTTATAGGCGAGCAATTCACAGCATGAGGACCGGTGATGCTAATGCGCTGATAGCATATTTACTTGATTGATCATTGGTCATATACTTGTCAGGAAGCCCTGATGGTGGCTGAAAATGATTATTTTGTAAACTCTTTTGTATGTATTGTCAATCAATCACCAGGTGAATGTGTAAAACGATCATATCGTTCATATCGCATAAGTACATCTCCTCCAAATGAGCTGAATATGCAGGAAACACTTTACACTTCTGAAACAGGATGCAGTGCATACATTTTGATTGTGGAGGGGTGGGGGGGTGGGGAACTTTGATGTTCCCCCTGGGTGGGATGAGAGGAGGGCCTAAAATGCAGCTACGTGTGCATAGATCCTGTTTAGAAAGCTGTGTCACTGGCAGAGGTCCTGGAATCCATAGCGGGACATCTGGGGCCTTGAGTGTGGGACTGAGATTGCGCTGGTCGTGAAGCGTCACCACCGTACATTACTGACATCTCCTGGTTGGCCTGGGTATCACAGGGCAGCCAGCTCAGCAGACACCACTTTCAAACTGTTGTACTGTCCTGGAGGACTGTATGCACTCTGTCTGTCACCCCCTCTTCCTTTCCTATCATCACACTTTCCCTCTGTTTCCCTTCGCCTTCTCTCTCCTCCCGCGTTTAGATTTTTGATTTTCTTTTTCTTTGTCCTTTTCCTCCCCTTCAGGCAAAATCCTGTTCCGGAGGAGTCATGTGCGAGACGTGGCCATGAAACGCCTGCGATTCATCGACGACTACTGCAGGGTAAAGAGGCCTTACTGTCAACATCCTTCAAGACTCTGGGGAATCCCCCCCCCCCAGCCTGTGAGGGGTCAAATGTCACGGCCAATATCGTGCTTTCACATGCTTTAAACATGGGACTCCAGACCTAGTCACAACATGGAAAGTCCTCGCAGTAAAGAGCGGTGTGTCGCAGCGTATCGGAGACATCTGAAGAGTCTGTAATGTGCTCCGACACTTCTGTTTTCTGAGGCTACGAGGACCTGGCTTGGCGGGGGAAGTGTTGAAGGGTTAATTATTTCCATGCGGGCCACAGTCAGGAGCGCGGGGCGACATAGATGTGCATCAAACTTCTCAGTCATAAAACAGACTTTGAGCTCTTAAATTATTTCTCACTATCGTCCTCATCCCCTCAAAATAAGCGCTCCCTTCCCAAAAGAGAACAGAAACCTTGAAAGCGACGGCCTTTCGTCATTCTCTAGTTCAAGGGAGACTGGCCTTATCACTTCCTGCCCCCCCCCCATGCCCTCCCCGTTTCCTTCCTCTTGGAACAAAGCCACACTAGTGGGAGGAACAGGGTGCGTTAAATCAGATTTGGACTCTTGTGTTTGTCTCTATATGCACAGTTAGTGAGCAGTGTCGTTGGCCTGCATTGGGAAAGGTCAGCCACAGTTACAGCTCAGTAACTGGGACCAATAGAAGTTACACACATCTTAAATTAACCTGATCCTTAGCTCAGCTCCGGCTTCCTCATTACCCAAATAACCCGAAGCGCTCTGCTGTTTACAGTTGCTATAGCGAGCCCGTTTCTTTGCCCAGCGCTGGAGTGTGTCACACTGTTTACTTCCTACATCCTGTTTATGAGGCACACAACAGAGAGGAAGAGTAATTACCCAGTGTTCTCGGAGGAGCTGCTCTCTGAAGATTGCAGGAGGCTGAGTCCAGCCAGCGGTGGGTGCACAGAGAGATGATCACAACCAGCCTTGTTCAATGATACAGGATCTGAATATGAGCGTAGCTCAGACTGTGCCCACTGAAATCGAAAGCCCACGCTGTACATATGTTGTCACGTATCTTCACGGCCCAGCACCCTGGTACCGTACATGAGCTATTCCTTTGGTGGGAGCTGGCCAGATCATTAAATATAGATGGTTAGTCAGACATATGATATGATAAAGTGTGGCTTTGTCAAGAGCGAACAGTGGAGGAAGGATTGTTGATTAGCTTTTGGTAGATGTCAAGTAATTATGTACACGAGACACAATTATTAAAAAGAAAAGCCTTGTCTGTGTGCTTCATACAGACCTTGATTGTAATACAATTCCTCCAAAACCAAAGAACAAAACCTAAACATTGGAAAAACGTAATAATCTTTTTAAGCGGCATTACTTTAAAACATGTTTTTATTTACAGCTTGGCCTCTTGGGGGCATCACATCACTGATGCATTATCTCCTTATACAGTTGCTATTGTAAATGTGCTTGCAATCAATTAGCTATTCAGCAGACGCGGGGCAACATTAGCATTTGTTTGGAGTCACAGTTCTGGCTACCTGATGAATGATAATCCAGTATTCACTCTACTTTCAGCTCTGTTTTGGTCTCCACCAGCACACGAGAAAAACATCAGCTCTGCTTTCTTAACCAGCAAGTTGTTCACTTTGTCTGCCTTTTGGCGCTAGGCAGCTAGCATACAGTGGGTTTATTGGAGCGTTTTCTCTGCTTTCGGCTGCATCTACAAATAAGGTAGTTAAAAACAAAAACGCTTAGCTTATAGAAGCTGTTAAAGCTCTGTAAAGCTACAGGAACTGCAGAGTCAGGTGATAATTCTCTGTTGGTTTGGCACTTTGACTGACCCGTTTCAAATGACACGGTCATTTGATCCTTTGTTTATATGAAAAAAGTATTGATCAGTGCAGCTTTAAAGTACTTGAAAATGGAACGTGACTAATTTTGGCCGTTGTCTGTTGTTCTCTCTCTGTCTCTCTCTTCAGGCTCTGGTGCGACTCCCCCCTCAGATCTCCCAGAGCGAGGAGGTGCTGCGCTTCTTTGAGACAAAAGCCGAGGACATCAAACCCCCAGTGGAGTGAGTGTCACATACTGTGATTACACCAAGAGATGCCAAACACATGTACACATGCTGTATGTGCAGACTAATCCTCCATCTGATTTATGTGTAAATTCTGCAGTGACACCATCATTACTGCAGTGGTACAGTGCAGTGTGACCAGTAGCTTCGGTGGCTAATGTTGTGCCGTGTACTGTACTGTAGCTGGCATAACATTTCTAGCCTCCGGGTTTACTTCCGGGTTATGCAGCCCACTGAATATGTCTGCCCAGAGACTTTACTTTGTGATGACGTCAATGATTTTTAAATCATTTTTCTCGGCTCAAGGAACGTTTTCCAAATATAAAACCTCCATGGATCAAAAATGTATCATGTAACACAATGGAGTTTGTTTCCAGTTGGAAGTGTCCTGTCAACAGTTTTACAGACGTCTCTTTTACAATGGTGGCCTACAGGGAATATGCCTTTCAGGCCACAGGGGAATTTTTAGCTGCAATACCACGAGTGGCCACTGCAAGAAATTGAAAGCAAGGTTGAGCGGTGGTCCAGTTCTTATAATACTAAGAGAATTGTGGGAAATGTGCCACTATCCTGTAATAACGATTAGTGGGCGCACAAAAGTGGCAGAGTCTCATATTAAACCCCAGCTGATACAACTTTTCATAACGCACTAAATTCAGTTTCAAAGTTAAAGTTTTTCAACTGATGCTGACTTATAACCACAGTTAGAACTGTATTTTGATCACTATATTTCAGCATGTAGCAGGTTTACAAATGAGATGCCACCACAGTCATGATAGCTTGTTTACTTTTGTCTACTACCTGGATTAGTCTATGCAAACTCATATGAATACACAAACAGATGCACATGCATGCTCACAGTATGTCAGTTTGTTCATGCTAATTACCTGCAAACAAGAGGTTGACTCACAATAGCTCAGATGTTGATGCTGAAGTCCTTGAACTCCTGTGTGTTGTATTTTGAAGGTCGGCATCGTTTGCACGTTATTGTTTCTCACGTCGCCTCAAAGATCCTGCATGATTTTACTGCGGCTGAGCTTATTACCTCTCTGCCTGTTCTCACTTTCTAGTCTATTCCCAAATCAGCTCTTTCTCTCCGAGTTCGTTAAAACCTCTTACCGGGCCAGACAGAAGGGGGGAGGGAGGGGTTACAGAGAGTTGATGGATGCAAGAGTGGGTGGAGGAGAATGACTGGTTTCGTAGCAGGAGATAGCCCCTTTGGGTAGTTTTTAATTAGAGAACACGCTCTCCTCTCCAAACCTCAAATGCCAGTATGGCACTATTCATTTGTAATGTGTTCCTGTATGCACCGAGACAACTGCACCCAAGTGCTCTTGCTTAGACCCAGGCTATGTCTTTTTTGGTATTTTAATGACTTTTCTCAGTATTCTCTCCCCTCCTCTCCTGTGCTGTCATCCTGTAGTTTAGAGTTGTGTCCTCACCTCTCTCTCTTGGACAAGAGGAAAGAAGTGAAGCAGGCAGGATTTAGTGACCTCTGCCTGCCACAGCACAGCATGATAGGGTATCTCTCCCTATCTTCCTCCATCCTCTAATTCTTTGTATCTTACTCGGACTCATAAATTCAACGTACATTTAATTAACGTGACAACTCAAGGTTACAAACACCAACATGCAATTTGTTCTTTTCCTCGCTGTCAATACAGGTTTCTATCTTTTACTGTCTTTCCTCCTGTCTCTCATTTGACTTATGCCCTTCATCTCCTCCAGTCCTTTTTTTTTTATTCTCTCTATGAGTATCATTCACTCTCTTCTTTCTTACACTCTGTGCATATGCCAGTGTATTTTGGTGCATAAAGAAATGGCAGTGATCTTGTGATCTTGAGTTGTGGGAGATGAAGCCATACAAGTGTGTACACGCTCTCCCTCACCTGTTAGCCCCCATCTGTGACACACACACACACACACACACACACACACGCACACACACACACACACACACACACACACAGTTGCACAGAATCATGTTAGATATTTCATTTTCACCCACTGAAGTCAAATGGATGTTTACACACAAGTTGCAAGTCAAAGGAAGCATGTGGGAGAAAACCAGAGGTCTAAGGATTGACTCTTGAGGAACTCCGCAGGTTAAAGGAGCACGATCAGATACTTTGTCAGCAAGGGATACAAAAATCTTGTGATTAGATAAGTGCGAGGAACACCTCTCAAGTGCTATACCAGATCTCCAAACCCTCTACCTCCAACAATGAGTGCTTGTTTTAAGCAGCATTTAAATCCAGAAGAACTAAACTGCAGCTTTTGCAGCAACTGGACTAAAATAAGTCATTTGGGGCTCTAAGAAGAGGGCATACATACCATTAAAGACAAAAAGGCCCAACATTAAAATCACCTCCACCTTAACATGCCTCTGTATTAAGATTCTGTTTACACATTAATTCATTCAGTAATATGATAGATATTATCTGAAAAGTGCCATTTTGCCTAATGGGATTTTTACTTTTGATACTGAAATATAGTTTTCTGATAATAGCTAATAGAACATCATGGTACTACTACCTTTTCTTAAGTAAAGGGTCTGAATACTTCTCAATATTCCACCACTGCAATTTGAAATACTAGTATAAATAGTAAAATAGTAACGCCTCTGGGAATCAGCACATTGATTACTGATTTTACTGAAGGTTTTTCTCAGTGGAAAGATGTTTTCGCTCTTCTCCCGACTGGCTTCGGCTCCACTACCACCTCACATGGTTTGTTAATCTGACTGGTTGAAGTTAGCCTGTGAAAGACGTGATAGACAGATGGTTCATCCAATCACCTGCCAAGTATTTTTCGAAAATGTCCTTTATTCAAACAATTTCCAAGGACGACTTCACAGAGGGTTCTATGTCACCAACCATCTGGCATGTCAGGTTAGAAACTGCATGAAGAAAGAACAAAAACAAAAGGGAATATTAGATAACAGCTTTGATATTCTCAGCAAATTGCACCCAGACGCTCATTTGTGTTCCTCATGTTTGTTGGACCGAGCTGTTTTTGGACTGATCCTGGCTTTAATGGGCACACAGCTTAAAACTGTAACAGTGTGTGAATTAGTTGCTTTAAAGGTAAAGTCATAGTATTATATTGTCTTCCTGAGTTGCTGTTGTGCTCAATTTAGATGCAGTTCACTTGCATGAACAGTGATATATATGAAAATGTGATAACATGCAGATAAAATCAAGTCAAGTGAGTTAAATAAGATTCATCTTTTCGGCTTACAAAAAATGCTTCCTGAATGCGGCTGTTGACGCAGCACAAATAATGTATTAAAGCTGTTATACACATTGATGAAGTAGATGTAGGAGTTTGAACCCAGAGATGGTGTAGGAAGTGCTGCCTGAGGAAGTGCTGCAATCCAGTCAGCTTCAGCTCAAAATGAGCCAGAACCTTGTGCCAGCTCTGTATCCCTGAAAGCTTTCACTCTGTCTTAATAAAAGAAGAACTGCTGGCTCTCCTTTAAAAAAGAGCGAAAAAGACTGCTTAGTTATTGGTTAGTAAGACGTCATGATCCAGAGGACTTGGGTTGTGTCAGAGCTAAATTGGATGGGTTCCTTCCATTTCCTATCCATAATGCATCTGCTAAATGAAAATGAATCATGAGGGAGTTTGTTCAGGAATGGCCATTGATTTAAAGTCGTCATTTGAGAGTGTGTGTTAATAGTGTGTGGGATTTTTTGTGTTTATGTGCAAATACGCAAGTGGAGCTTAAGTGCTGTGGAGCAAGAAAAGTGATTTCAAACCCTTCATTCTCTCTGCGCGGAAGCTCAGCGTAATATTTGCATTCTGTGTAAAAGTACTCACAAAAAAATGCCTTTTTAAAAAAGATATGTCTACGTGCAAATTAATCGCAAAAAACACTATACTATACACTATAACACAATACTTCCTCTCCTCCTCCACTTTCTCCTTCAGTCTTTCCTCATTTAATTCCCTTCTCTTCCTATCTTGTACTCATCCTCTCCCCTCATTGTCCAAGAGTTATGAAGCATCCCTCCCTCACGCCTCCTCCCCTCCTAGTCCTCCACCTCCGTCTTTCTCCTCCCAGTCATCTGTCTGTTCTACTCCGTCTGCTGCAAGCAGGAGATGGGCGACAGACTCACTCAAGCTTAATGGATAAGCTGCTCCATTCCCCTCACTATTAGGATCAATAGCACTCACTGGAGACCGCGCAGTGTACAGCACCGGGGTCCGTGGGGTTAAACACTTAAAGTGTGTTAGATTGGTGAGGGGTGGTGAGCCGGGCGTGTAGTTTGCATAAGGTCTTGTGTCTGTGTATGTACACGTATGTGCTCTCGTGTGTGAGCATCGTTCGACCGGCTTCAAACGGAGCAGTTATACACTCCATGCAATTATATTTCAAAATGTTTGTGTTCGCATCCCATAATAATACAGCTGCAGGAGAACAGTGGGGTTTTTATCTGACTAAATCGGTCTTGCTTGTTGTGTGCGGCGTCTTTGTTGCAGTCAGGTTATTTTAATGCCCCTCCTGTCTGTCTCTGTGTTGTACAGCCTCTGCTCTGTTTTCTCTCTCACCATCATCTTACATGGATGCACTCAGCCCCCCCCCGCCCCACGCCGCCCCCCCCCGATGCGGTGTCTGACTCACTTGTGTCCTCACACGCTTACTCACCGGGTGTTGTCAAGGTGGGGTTGGGCTCGCTACAGTAATAGCTTTGGGAGGGCCAGACTGTACATGAGTGGGATGAATAGAGCGGGCCAGGACAGCTGCAGCTACCAGGGTGATCACATGTGTCCAACGCATCACTTCCTGGAAAAAGAGGAAGGAGATGAAGAGGATGGGGGGGAATCCCTGGGGAGGCATTTAGGTTAAAGAAAGGTTTACTCTCTGACCTCAGTGCCATTTTCTTGAACGGATCAAACTGTGACGTTTCCCTATAAAATCTTATTAAAGGAGTCAAGCTTTGACAATAGCCAGCTCCTCCCCTACTCTACTATGTAAGATTGAATTTTCCGACTATGATCTGATTAGGAAAAAGGAGCCACGAACCTCGCAGCGTGGCGAAGGAATCAATCCCATCAATCAAAGCTCAGAAAGCACACAGACCCTGAGCAGACCCCAACCTCAGCCTCAGTTTCCTCTCCCCGCCGCCTGCGTCTGATGCCGACTCCTGTCTGCGGAGCTCTGCACTGCAACTCAGGGGGAAGAGACTCCGAGCTGATGACACTCTCGAGCAATCAGTTGCTGCTTTTTGAAGCCGAGCGCCCCTTGATGTCTAATGTATTTTAGATGGACCTTCAGCTCCTCTTTTTGTTTAGCTTTTTGGTGTTGCGAAATACCCCGCAGAATAAAAACTACAGAACGATGGATATTTCTCTCCCCGTGGCGCAAAAGATGGAGATCAAAGGAGAGACTTTATCAAAACAGCTTCATGACATTTTTATGTTTCAAAACACGTATTTTTAACACATTCACACAGTTGTAGGCCTTTCTGGCACTTTCATTCACATAGGAATTGATTCGCCGAACTTCTCTACAGAGCAGCTTCTTTCTGGTCTTATACCCTCTAGGTCAGTTGTTCCTGACATGTGGGTTTCGGGTCCCTACAAGGACTCGCGAGATGAATCGAAGGGGCTTTGAGATGATTACAGGGGTAGAATTTAAGCAAAAATGTTGTGTCTAATCTCCTTTTGGAAATACTGTGTAGTTTGATCTCTTCGTGTCTAATTGTTTAAGTGAAACAGTATGTGAAGTATTCTGTCACTGTCCTTCCACTGCAGTCAGTAAACAGGGCTAATTGTGATTATTCTGTCCCTAGTAATACTTATCTAGTGATATCTTATTAATTGTACAATTCTTCTTCTCTGTTACACAGTGGAGCTCCTGGTAACCAAACAGAAATCAAGGATTATGACAGCAGTTAAGAACACTGCTTCGGTTCATTTTGGATTCATTCTCGGCTTTATAAGAGACACTGTCCGAGGAAACCCAGGGGGAATTTGGCACTGAAGACACTACCCCTGTCTATCTCAGATGGCCTAAGCCTCACATTCGCTTTGGCTGAAATTGCTAAGCATTTCTGCTCAGAATGAAAGCTGTGGATTTTGTCCCCCATCACTTACATTGGAGTCACGTTAGGAAGGGACCTCTTTCACGGCCGGTGTACAGGAGGAACCAGTAACCCTGGCATATGTACAAATGGGCCTGTGAGGGTTGTTTAAACATAAGCTTAAAGGATCACAAGCAGAAAAGGTTGGGAACCACTGCTGTACGTAATGCACTGCATTTGCATCAAACTACTAACAGAAAAGTAAAACATTTCCACCAAACTACATTATCTCTTACTGAACTCTCAAGTAACTCTCCACACGGTGGCGTACTTCACAAAACAAACAGTTACAGTTGGAGTTCTCTCCACCTTAAGCTGCTGTTTCCAGGTCAGCCGCTGGTCCACTCTCTTGACCACTCACAAACCTTCCCAGGGCTTCCCTTCCTCTACAAATGTAGAGGACACCTTTTTCTGTCTTCCTTTTTGTATTTATGACCATTCTGGCCCCCCACTCTTCCTAGAAAGATTTATTTCCACCGGATGGAATTTCTCGCCTGTCCAAAGCCTCCCAGACACCCTGCACCTCCCACCCCCACCCCTACCATCCGCTTTCCCTTTTTGTGAGACTTGATCTTTTTCCTTCTCTTACTTAGCATCTTTTCCCCCATCTTGCATTTTTATTGAGGCAATTTGCATGAGACGTGGGCTGTGATTTGTTTTATCTGTCTGGGCCTGTGTTATAGCAATCATATAACTATCAGCCTAAATGGCATTATCTGTCCTCTGCGGACCATAACGTTGACAGATTTCTCTATTAATATGCGCATACCGCATTTCAGCCATGATGAAAATATTGGCCACTGCCCACCACAGGCTAGCGTAGTGTGAGACATGGGTGAGGTTATCATCATTCATCATGCCCCCTCACAACCCTCCCCATGAATAACAATAGGCATCGACCTTGACTAGTGCCTTGAAGAGAGAGATGCTGCAGGATTACTAAGATAAGTCATGAACTTGTATCATTGGTCAGCTTTTGGGCTTCTTGACAGTGCGGCAGAGTAGGTGTGGGTGTGTGTGTGCGTGTGTGTGTGGAGGGGGGGTTGTTGGACAGATTTGGTATTTTTGGGCTAATTAGGAATAAGTGGGTGATAATGTGTGTGTGAGTATTGTAGTTCTGCTTCCAGCTCTGTCACTGGTCTCTGATACATAACAGAAAGCTTACATTTAATGCAAGACTATGTAGCTTCTTTTGATAAAAGAAATAACATTATTCCTTTTACAAATGAAAGGGTCGAATTCAGAACTACTAAAACGCACTATTGCTCGAGATACACTCACGGGTTAGGCTAATGTTTGCTAATGTTAGCAAACTTTAGATAGATATTGCTGTGTAACTGTAGCTACTTTTTACTACATTTTAGTATTTACTATAATCCTATAATGGTCACTTATAGCCACTGTTCAAAAAAGGTACCTAGTCTCGCTGTAACCTTTAAAAACCATCAGTAATTTCCATCCTTGGCTCTGTATCACAGTTTGACATTCTTGTACTTGGTAATGTCACTAGAGCAGAAGGTTAGTATGGTTTAGGAACTAGATAAGTGGAAAAGTGTTTATTTAGTGAAAACAGAAATTTTGAAAGTATCACCTGGAGGTGAAAATCGTCGGGGGGATGAGTGCCAGGTTTTATTTGAATTTAAGAATGTAAGCACATTTGACCAAAATACTAGATTACCCGTCCTTGTTTAGATTAATATCATAATCCAAAAGTAATATGTAAACTAAGTGCCTTCCCAAAGATGATCTCACTTTGTTCAAGGTTTACATTTCATTGCCACCGCGTGGCATTGATGCATCACATTGTTGTAATGCATTACACAAAACTAATGTTTCGTCATCCGGCCATGTCTGCAAGGTCTCTGCAGATTGTCTGCACACACCCCAAAGATTTACAACTGTGGGCATGGATTGTTTGCAGCAATTGCACATGTGAACAGATTTGTCTACGCAGACACCCAGTGTAGTGTATATATGTAGAGTATACGCTCCTCACAAGGGCAGGACGGGTAGGTGTATTTAAAATTCCTCAGCTGGCAATTTTTTTGTATATCTGCAACCTATATATGTGTGTGTGTGTGTGGGTGCACAATAAGTGTCTCTGCACTTGTATGTGTTTAGGTTAATTGATTTCTTGAACCCCATCTGGGGAGTTAATGCCCACAGTGGGCTTTAGCCTTGTCATAGCCATGAGGGCTAAAAGACGGGACGGCTGAGGGTTATTTGGGGCTCTTGAGGGGCTTAGAGTGGTGGGCCTATGGGTGGGACGGTTAGAGCTGAGTTCCAGATTTGGCAACACTTAGGGATGAACCGGGGTGTGGAGTTCAGGGACGAGGCAGGCAGAGAGAGAGAGAGAGAGAGAGAGAGAGAGAGAGAGAGAGAGAGAGAG
>JAVQJD010028231.1:0-37537 GCA_036023655.1 Nannoperca australis | reverse complement strand
ACACACACACACACACACACACACACACACACACACACACACACACACACACACACACACACACACACACCATTGATTAGTTTCAGTACGTTGTGACAACAGTGAAGACACAGGCAGACAGACAGTGAGAAATGCAGCCTGCCAGACAGATATCAGGTGATAATGACATTTCCAGACAGACGGACAGACAGATGGATGGAAAGAGGCAAGTAAAGAATATGAGATGAAAAAGGGTGAAAGGAGGGATGGACTGAATGAGAGACGGAAGAAATGAAGGGAGGGATGGCGGGAGAGGTACAGGCAGAGGTTTAAGGGTTAGAAGGAGGCTGGGTGGGAGATAAAAGAAAAAGAAATAACTTGAATTTATAGTGTTCACCTTGAGGCATCAGCCAAGGCTCTCACTGCAGGAAGCTGAAGACAACGCAGCAACTTGGTGTTTCTGCAGACTTGCTTTATAGCCTAATTGTACAAAAACAGTGTTTGTGTGTAAACAGACTCAGATTGTCCTAATTCTAGACACTAAATCCACCAAAAGCTTATTTTTAATACTTTCCTTTGGGCATATAGAAGATCCCGCTCCAGTACATCAGAATAGATTTTGGCATTGCTGCCAGTTTAAACCAAATTTCAGTGAATCACCTGATTTGTCACAGCCTGAGGCAGCCTCCCCCACACAGAGAGCACAACTGAAATATCATGTTTTATTTCCCCTACTAAAGGAAACAAAAGTAACGTGACTCACTTTGTTGCGTGTTGCTGGAAGCCTTGACCATTTGCATTGGCACAAAGCATTGTCAAGTGCATCACCGCCCTTGTTTCTCTACAGCAGGGTCTTTTTTTTTTACTGTGATGCTTCTGTGTTTTTCTTTTGTAATAAATGACCTTTTCAAGCGTCATTAATTGTACAATCACCATAACAACCTTGCAAATAAACAGAAATCAGTGTCTCGCTGCCTAAGAACATTTGCTGCAACAGAAGAAATTCAGATTTTAATGCTCATAAAAATGTAATACTTGTCTGGTAAAAAAAATGACCAATAAATTAGTTGACAGTTTTGCGCATACAGAGAAAAAGGACATAGCATGAATGAATGGGAGGAAAAGGACATAACGTACGTGGTTATACATTCAATATATAGCACAGCGTAGCAGTCTGAAAGATTGATGAACGGAAGGAGCGAGGGAGACGAAAAGGGAGGAAATATAATTTCTTCGGGATATCACGCAGTTTCGTTGGCTTGACTAAGTTGTGGTTGGACAGCTGTCTTTCTCCTCTTTGCTTTCCCTCCTTTTCTCTCTGCCATTAAAACATTTCTGCCTCTGTTCTTTCATTTTATTACCCTCCTACTGCCCCACCTCCCCAAAAAAAGCGATTTATAACTCTTGCCCTGACCTCTTTACTCGCTTTTCCTTTCGTTCGTTTTGTCCACTCTTCACTCTTCTCCTCTTCTTGTTTCGTGTCTCCTCCTCTCCTGCCCATCGTCTCTCCTCCAACCTCCTCTCTTGTCCACTTTGTTTGTCCTCTCCCCTTCCAGACTATTTTGATATCACGTCCAAACTGTTAAGTGATATTCACTATTGGTATTCAATTGGCTGTTTCGAAAGAAGAAATATTTGCTAGACTTCCTTTTAAATTAATTTACACAAATGGTTTTGGATGTGGGTGTGAGTGTAACACACAAAGAATGCTTTCGAATTGAAGCATAGAAATCACATTATTTAGCTTCTTCACATGACATCAATGCAGAACTATTATAAGATTCAAAGAGTTAACACCACTTCTTGCTATATCGGACATCCCTTCAATATTTTTGCATTAAACTGTCACACTTAGCGTACATGTTTTCATGTTTACTACAAGCATATGTGAAATGATCCGAACCACAACCATTTCTGTAAACCCTGTTTACTTCTCAAACCAAGTTCTATTCATAATATGTTTGGTAATGGATAAACCTTTTTCCCCTAAACTTCGTCACTCAGGCTGCAAAAAAAAATAATTCTCTACACACCTACTGCAATATTTACAACAAACCACGTGAGAAGAGATCTGTACTCCATAAGGTTCAGTATGTTACTGTAAGTTAGGAAATTTGTTGAATTTCTAGGGATCTTTTTCCCTGAACCGAGCCTCTCAGGCAAAGCAAACTACAAGGTTGTTCTCACTGGATTCCAACTGTTTTAAGGGGGTTCTTAATCCAAATCGAAAGTCTAATGATAGACAGTAATGTATGCTGTACATATTAAAAAGCCTTTTGAGGTAAGTTTGTGGTTTTGGGCTATTTAAATTAAATTAATTGAACACAACCTAAACGTACACGTTTTCGTCCCCTTTCTTCCCTACATCTCTAACGATACTCTCTAAAAGCCCAAAAAAGTCTCCTTCATGATTATTCAAATTGCAAAGAGCAGGACAAAGGGCTCAGAGAGCGCAGTAAAGTGAGGTGGAGATGTGTGTTAAATGTCAGTAAAGCAGAACAGAGGAGAGTAAAACAGCCTTTAATTCATCCAGATTGGGATTTCAGAACTGACGTCCTGCTGTTACACACACACTGTCAGCACATTCCTCCAGCTGGCTGCAACACACACACACACACACACACACACACACACACACAAAAATACACACATACCTGCATTCTCCAAACTGCACAAGCACATGACAACACACTCACCCACAAGCAGACATGAGGCTGGGAAGAAAACGAGCATGTGCATATTTGATGTATATCACAAAGAAAACATGTCTGCCTGTGTGTTTTACGAGTGTGTGTGCATGTGTCTGTGTGTGAAGGTCACTGCAGATGATTTATCATTGGGAAAGACGCATGTTGGGGCCCTGCAGGGCAGATGTGTGTATTTGTGTGTAGGACTTTGTTTGTGTATTTTCTGTCTGTGGATTAGTGAGTATCGGTGTGTGTGTGTGTGTGTGTGTGTGTGTGTCACTGTATGCGAATTTACTTGTTATTAGTGTGTATTTACATGTACTGTATTTACAGTTACATGTTGTTTTATGATATATATACTAGAGTGAGAAGTTCTTGGACTCGCACACACACACACACACACACATGCATTAGGAACTGAAGGTTAGCATAGTGTTGGCGTAAGGAAGACATATACAACCAGATGGTGAAAACTTAAGATAATAGCCACTCACACAATTGCATTACAGTGTGTGTGTGTGTGTGTGTGTGTGTGTGTGTGTGTGTGTGTGCGCGCACATGCATGTATGTTTATAAAGCAATAAGAGAAGGAAAGGGAGGAAACATGAGAAGGGGAGAAACGAGACCGAATGACGGTATTCCAGCTGTAGTTGGTATACAGTATATTTCTGCATGGGAGTGAGTGTGTGTGTGTGCGTGTGTGTTAATATATTCTATGTCTGTCCCAGAAACCTCTGCAACATGCCGTATCATATATCATGTCTTACAGTAACATAAAATCTTACACCGATGTAAAACCGGGCAACAAATCAGACATCAAACCCCGAAGACTTACGGCAGCCTCTGTGTGCAGAGACAGTTTCATGTGCATTACACCAAGATATATGGACACAGAGGACGCAGCCACCTTAAACATCTCACGTTTTACATGTGGGAGAAAGACAGAAACAAATGACGTATTTGCTGACCAAACCCTAATGTCTTGTGAAAAATATATGAGCAACGGCGTAATGTGCATAACTCACAGCAAGACAACTAGCAGCTACCTGAAACATCTAAACTTTCCACTGAGGGGGAGGAGACACAAATATACACAATATCCCAAATATGTGGGAAGAATATCTTACTGCAGCCTGAAAAATATCATGTATTATGCAAAGGCGGGGCATGAAAGTGAAGATTTCCTGCCAGTAAGTTGTCAAACAATCACATATGAATGCAACAATTTCTTCATAAGCCCCTGCAGGAGATTCATGGGAGCTTTTAAAGGAAGAATTTCCAGTTTGATCTGGGTGAGAAAACTGCAGCTACTTTTGATCAGAAAACAACCAACATAGAGGTGGAAACAGTAGGAGTGGTATGGAAGACAAACAAACTGCTGGCCAATGTGGACCACTATGGCAAAAATAAATAAATACAATCTTAAAAAACAATTAATATAGGTGGAGAGAGAAAAAGGAATAACAGACTCTTCTGTAAGGCTGCTAGAGGTTTAATGATTTAAACTGAAGGTCAAATGATGTTTATTTACCTGTTTATGTACCAACATGTGATACACATGTTTTATTTGAAAGATCAGTAAAAGCTTACCCAAAAGGTACTAAAATACCCTTATTAGAAAAACATCAAGGATGCAAAAAGTGCCCCCTGAAAAGTGACTGAGTATTGAAAGCTACTTATTCTGAGGTTTCAATATCTCTGAAGATACACAAACCTCTATGCAGAGGTGGTGTTTTAATAACAAAAAAACTTCAACGTCAAATGCAAAAGGTCAAATAAATAATTTGCAATCACATACTTAATGAATACGTCATTGCTATGTGTCACATGAGCGAACACATAACGTGCAGTTGTGTATCTGCTACAGAAACACCAGACTATAAGCAGAGTAAATATTTGGTCTCTACTGTACAGTATGATCTGTGTACAGTATGATTTGTGTATGGAAACACACAGTCACACAGTCAGAATTGGGACAAAGTGGTGACTGGAGCCTTATAGTGACGTTAACCACAATGGATTTATACTCTTGCATACACACTTGTGCATAGTATGCCATTGAGACAGTGAAGCTAAATGACAGATTAAACTGCCAACTGGAGACTATTAAATCTAGCCATGCATGTGTGTAGGGCGGTCTGTGTGTATGTGTGTTTGTATGCTGTTATTGCGTGTTTGTGCGGTCTGTGTTTGTATGTGCGTGTACTAGAAGTACGAATGCATGTGTGTGTCCACATGTGTGTGCGTGTTACATAAATATTCATCATGGTGCCTGTATTTTCTTAAAAGGAACGCTGGACATGTCAGACATCAATAAATCAATCAAAGAGTGCTTGCAAGTGCACACGCGCACGCTCACACATGCAAATTCACATGCGAAAACAAAGCCACGCATTCTGTAGCGCTGATGCCTGTAATAATCACACGGGTCGTTATTACGGCGATAAAATGGCCCATAACTTGCTCACCTGGCCTGTGAATGAACATGCACACACACACACACACACACACACACACACACACACACTCTGTCTCTCTCTCAAAAACACAGAAATGCAAAGTTGGTAGAAAAAGCACAGGACAGAGTGCAGGGAAACAACATTTTCCCATAATGCCACAGTAAAAGATAGTCCCACAGCGTGTTTAAACAGACAGGACACGCTAACACGGACATTATCCTTGGCTTCTATTTCAGCCCAAAGCGTCGTTCCACTAAATTAGACCTCGTTGTAAGGTCTCAGTGAGGATGTAAAACAGCAGAAACTACATGGACTCATCGGACTCCTGGACTCCTCTTAGCTGCACTTAAAATGCAAACCCATCTATTAAAACTACATTAAAAGTTGCACTGAGTTACAGCCTGTGCATGAGTATGTGCGGGTGTCTGTGTATATAATCAATCATATGAAGAGCTAGACCACGGTACATGGTTATTGCATTAACACACTACTTACTTCTATGGCTTTGAAGTGCAGGGAGAAAGAGAGGGGAGATAAAAGAAGAGCGAGAGAGAAAGAGAGAGAGAGAGAGAGAGAGAGAGGTAAAGGCAGGAAGTAAGAGGAAAGAGAGAACTGATGAGGTGTCGGGTGAATATCATGTCAATGTGACCAGTGACAACCTTCCTGGAACACTGAAGCAACATGGGGAACTACTGGAGATATCACAAGTGTTCATAAGAGTTTCTAATTTCAGGGAAAGTGTTAAAGGTCGTGTCTGAGCTTAAATTAAATTTGAGTAACTGACAACTGGTTGGAAACTTAATACTGTATGTGTTGACTGGTGTGCCAAGAGGTGAAGGTGAAACAATACAGGAAAGTAGATACACAGTAGAGTTTGATCCATGTCTAAACTGTCCATCCAGCTCAGTGAGTTCCAAACACAACATTTTTTAAGTAAAAAAGAAGTATTTTTCTGGTTAAAAGAAGCTTCCAATGGTTGTCCACAGCAAAGTCTGTGAATCATTCAGAGAAGTGTTGCGTTTTTTTAAATTTAATTAAATTAATAAATACATTTTTATTGATGCTTTGAGGAGCACAATCAAAATTCCATTTGAGTAGGATATCTTAAAACCTGAGCGTGTACAACTAAAACTATGCACGGCCTAAGAATGCTTTGGATAAGAGGAAAAATATGTTTTGCAGTGATTTGGGTGAATTAAGCTAATTTTGTGTGCATGTGAGTGTGTCTACATCTGCAGTCAGGGATAGAAAATGCAGAAATAAATAGATTTAGGAACTGACGAATATGTAGAAAGACATTTTTTACACACAGTGTTTGTCTGTGGTGTGTTTGCGTCTTTGGAAACATGAGTAATGACATAGGTCAATGTTAATGTTCAGCTGGTTTATATGTTAACATAAATAAAAGTAATAAAATGTGTGTGTTTTTCTATCCTTACTTCATCTCCAGGACCTCCTCCAGGTGCTTCCGCCTCTCAGCCCGCAGGGCGGTCAGGTGACCTTCCTTCTCGGCCAGTGAGAGTTGAGTTGATGACAGCTTGGCTTTCATCACCTCCAGTTCCTGTTTCACCTTCTCCATGGCAACCAGCAGGTCCTCCACCTGACACACACACACACACACACACACACATAAATTGTAAGACATTTCAAACATGACTTCTGCTTTTTCCTACTTCTCTGTCTCAATCTGATATTTTTGTTTCAGTTTTTTCCTTCAACTTTTTCATTTGCTTTTGTTTTCAACAGATATCGGCCTTTATAGTTGCATGTGTGCTGTGTATTCCGCTCTTTCTCTCTCTGTCTGTGTGTGCATCTGACAGCTACCGTGCTTTTGAAATGTTCTATAATAATTCCTGTTTTAACATGAGGTGCTCGATTGCCGAACATCAAACGTGTTATTTTTCTTCTCTGTGTTTTCTTTTCTCCCTTTATGTTGTTTCTCTTTCTCTTCTCTGATATATATTTTATCTGTGTGTCTCTCTGGGTGTATATCAGTTTGTCAGTTTAATGTCTGTGAGACCGGAGTGTCGAGGTCACCGTATATTATCACAGCGTGACGATGATCTGGCCTGCCACCACACACACACACACACACACACACACACACACACACACACACACACACACACACACACACACACACACACACACACACACACACATTTTCTCTTTGGATACATCTTTCTCTTTTTTCTGGTTAAGTAGTGCCTGTGTATCTGAAGTTTTGAAGTAGAAAGAAAGGAGAGCAAGAACATCAGACACAAGACACAAGACCAATGAATGTTGATAAAATGTTACTATTTATCCCTCCAATCTTCTCCATCATTTCTTTTTTACCAAGCTGTCAGTCAAGCCATAAGTTCCTCACATTTACAAACTTTTACGTCATATCTAGCAACATATTTTCTGCCAGCGTGCCTTGAACCAACAAGTTGTGCTGCTCTTTAAATGTCACTGCAGTCCTGTCATTTTCTCTTTCAAACTTAAATACTCCTCCACCCTGATTTTGAAATTGTATTTTATACCTTCTGGCTTTACTCCACCACTATTAGCATCTATACCTGCGATTGTCTCCTTTCATCTATCTCCACGGGCCTTTGAAGATGCTACATGTTGGTGGAGTCTTTCCCTGTTGCTTTCTCAACATATATTTTTACACATATCCAAATGGATTTTCACTCCTTTCAGAGAAACATTGGATTGATGAGAAATGGAAAATGAGGCTGAGAAAGGAGTGGAGATGAATAGTATGTAATATTTTCTTTTATTCAGTCTATCTGGTGCAAACTCATTGCTGATACTAGATTCTCCTGTATGCTGGGTACAGGAGGTTTTTCTATAATGTCGGCATGAATGAACTAACAAACAAATGAGCAATCAAAACAAGGTCTGATCCAGATGAGGAAATGTTTTGCACCTTTTCCACGATAGCTGTACCAGTTCGCTGGCCAACACGTAAAACACAACAGATGCAGTAAATGAGGAACTTCCCATCCTGCGGTTCACTAAAATAAAAATGTGACAGAATGGAATGAATGAAAAGGAAGAGTGCAAAATGAATGACGATGAAATGCACAGTAAAACGCTGGTGAGTGAGGTTTGTGATGATTGTTTGTTACCTTTGACCACCTAAAGCCGGCTGTGGTGAACTCATGCATTGGAATGTGAGAGAGCTGCATACAAAAAAAGCAGAGAGAGAGAGAGAAAGAGAGAGAGATGGGGTAGGAGAGAGAAAACAGGGAAGGGGATGGTGACAGCAAGAGAGTATGAGACAGAAAGAAAAGAGGGGACAACAAGTAAGAAAAGGTGCAAAAGATGGACATAAAAAGATGGATACAAAGAACAGGTAGGAGGGAGAAAAGACAAAAAGTATGAGAGAGGAGAGAGGTGCAAAAGAGGACAAAATCAAGAGGAGAAAAAAAACAAATGAGTAAAATAATAATCGGTCACAAACAAAGGTGATTAGGAGGACAATTAAAACAACAAATATTCAGGGAGGAAAAGCAGAGAAAAAGAGGAGAAAGACAAAAGTTGTAAAAATGCTCAAGTGAAAAGATAAACTGTACAGCAAAAGAGGAGACAAATGCTAAGCACATGAAAGAGAGAGATAAAAAGATAAAAGAAAGTGCAGACAGAGCGCAAAATACTGAGCAGTCAGAAACACAGGCAGCATTAAAAATGCAATTCAGACAAGACACAAAGAGGAGAGGAGAGGAGAGGAGAGGAGAGGAGAGGAGAGGAGAGGAGAGGAGAGGAGAGGAGAGGAGAGGAGAGGAGAGGAGAGATCACCGTAAAATGAGGACAGAGAAGAGAAGAGGGGAAGACCTTGGGCCGACATCAGATATGTAGAGATTAAAGGATGGAGGGATGCAGGGAGGGGTGAGGAGTGATGAGGCCCGGCTGGAAAAGAAGGAGCTTGAGGGGAGGAGAACAGCAACCCCTTCAGTCTTCTCAATGTGTGCGTTTGTGTGTTTTTGTGCGTAAAAACTTTATTTTAAGAGGAAGAAATGAAAGAAATAAAGAAGAAGGTGCACTGAATTGTCTGGTTAATAAAAGATAGAAGGCTGGAGAAGAAAACGTCTGTCTTTAGTTTGAAGAGACATATGGAGTGTGTCATGATGTTGACTCATTTCTGTCTCTCTCACACACACACACACACACACTCACACCTTTCTTCAGTGAGCACACATACAGTAGTGACTCATGTCTAGCAGAAAAGGTTTAGTATATTTTCATGTGGTCTTGCTCAACCGAATTTGCCGGGCAAACCCTATCCATGGGACAGTCCCACACAAACACACACACACACACACACGCACACGCACACACACACACACACACACACACGGGTTGTCAATATAAAGCTGCATACTAAAAGTGTGTGTGTGTGTGTGTGTATGTCAACCAATAGGTAGTCAGGGAGTGTGTGTGTGTGTGTGTATGTGTGGAAATGTGCCTGGTTTGGCTGCGTTTGCATGTGTGTGTGTTTGTGTGTGTGTGTGTGTGTGTGTGTGCGCTAACGCTATAATAAGTAATGCGTGTGCCTTTGAACAGGCCGTCCTCATTAAGGGAGGAAATTGTCTCTCCCTCTGTCATCATTTTATAAATCATTAAGTGAAAGGTTAATTGCAGTGACGCAGCTGTAAAACGGGAACACAAAAATATTTATTTACAATTTACTCGTTTATATAGAGACACCTTTCCAGTTAGAAAACCGAAGTCGCGTCCATCTGGCTCCTGCTGAATGTAATGTTGTGCTGCTGCTGTTTAAATAGCCTTTAGCACTTCTTTCCGCCACGTTTGTGCGTGTTGTGTCTGTGCTGAAAGGCCGAGTTAGTGTTGTTGATGTTGGGTTGAGTGTTTGGCTGCCATCTCCACTCGTTCACCACACGCTGACGTTTCTTCTCTTTGCTCCTTCCCTGAAGCATTTCAACACGAGGGCGCTCCCCAATGGCCGAGATGGCGTCAGTCCTGTATAATTAAAGCTACCACTTGTAGCATTTTAAAGAATTTCAACATATTGCTGCTAAATTAAATGTGATGGCTTGGCACGGTTACTGTAAGCAAATGAAGACACAGTCACCTTTGGTTTGGTTCTCTTCTCTTTATCTTGCTTTTATTGAGAAGCCAGCCTACTACATAACATGCAGTGCTCGTTACCTGTGTGAATTAAGTTTGACTTAGGTTGTTGCAGCCACAAGGGTTATGTTTGACCGATCAATGACGATCAGCTCAAGTCTGCCCGATGAGTTCCTGGGCCATCAGGAAGTGCTAAGCCCCTGAGCAGGGGTGGATGGACGTGTCAACAAAACCTTTGACTTAAACAAGGGAGACCAAGTTCGTTTACTGATTTCTATCACCAGTCAACGCTTCTGTTCTTTAAACCATGACCGCAGTCGTTCTCTAACCTTTGCCATGTGGTTATAATTGTAACCATGATGGCAAAAGTCACAAAAAGCGTTACATTGCATAATAGTGATAACACTGTACAAATTATGTCAAACTAGACGATTAATTGTGAGAACTTGTAGCGCTATAAAACAATGCAGGTGACTCTGCATGTTAAACAAGGCCTCTCTGGTTATAGTAAAGAGTTTTTTTTTATGTACTTTACAATGTCACATACACATATTCTGTATCTGTTTTCCTCCAAAACTTCCAAATGTTATTTCCATTTGGTTGCACCATCAGATCAAAAGGAAATGTGCATCATTTTAAAAATGTTTTCCTGTAGAAGTTGGCATCTTTGAAATGTAAACATTTGAAATAAACGTCTGTGAGTTTGAACGGTGCAGGTCAGCACACAGAGCTGAAGGAGTTTGTTTTGTAAGTCTCGTTATATCTTTGCATTTCCTCACGGCACTGACCATTAACCACCAACAATTTGCCTCTGCCTGTCCATCATTTTCTTACATCCATCATGTCTGTGAGGAACTTATTCTGCTGTGGCAGCCAGTGACATTAACCATGGGTGAGGGTGTCAGCAGTAAAACGTGTGTTTGCATGCCTGTCTTTATGTGTCTGTCCAGAAGTAGCCTGGTAAGTAAAAGCCAGAGAGGACGGCCAACATTTAGAGGCAGTAATAACAATGGAGTCCAGTCGTTTTTGCCAACAGCTACAGCAGGCCATGTTTTCTCAGGGCAGTTTTCATCCTTACAGCCCACGCTGTTTTTTCCCCACTTGTCAAAACCCATCCAGGCTCTGAGGAACATTTCCCATCTCTATGGCCTCTTTAAGTCACTGGTACAGAGGGGAACGACACACACACTCCTACTGGTCTGAGGCTGAATCCACAAATTCTTCCCTTCTGTGCCTCCCTTAACACCGCTATGAGCTTTCCTACTGTCTCAATATAGATAAAAGAGATTACAAATTGGAGTGGTCGGCTCGCGTTACATTTAAGAAAAAGCTTGTGTGCTGGCGGCTGAAATGGATAACATACAAGCTGTTCTTTAAATAGGCATGTATTTACCTCTCCTCCAAATGAGGAGTGACTGGGCAAACACACGCGCACACACACACGCAGAGCCACACCTGAATGAGCTCAGTTGGCACAGGGCATGTGTGTTGCCGCTGCCATTAGCCCCTATTGGCACAGCAATGTTTAGCTATGTCAGAAAGAGTTTATATGTTGCCTTGAAGATGTTTGTCTGTGTGTGTTTTCATGCGCGTCTGTCGAAATGTCCCGCAGAGGCAGAAAAAAATGAAGGAAATTGGTGTATTATGTTAATACAAAAATAACTGATAGGGGTTGAGTTTAAGGAAAGGTTTGAATCACACATTTACTGGTTGGGGGGGGTAAGGATTATCCTGAGACATGCAGTAACACACTTATGCGTATTCGTATTTGCTGCTGAGAGAGACAGTACCTGTTTATCGGACTGTGTGCGTGCCTGCTCCTCCTGGGCGAGCACCACCTCCCTCTCCGCCGTGATCTGAACGCTTTCCCTCAGCGCCTCCTCCAGCTCCTCAATGCGCTCCTCCTTCTGACGGAGAGCGTCCTACAGAGAGAAAGTAGGCAATGTAAAGAGAGCGTAAACAGTCGCAGCGCTGAGGTGATCACCTGATTGATCCAGCAATTACTGAGGAACAACACTAGGGATCTACAGCCATGCTCGCAGCTCTGTGAGGCTGTGCTTCAGCTAAATGCTAACGTCAGCATGCTAACATGCTCTCAGTGACAATGTTTATGTTCAGCATGTTCAACATCTGAGTATAGTGTGTAAGCAAGCTAACATTTGCTAATTAGTACTTAACAAAAAGTATAGCTAAGGCTGATGGGAATGTCATTACTTTATTTTGCAGGTATTTGGTGATTAAACCAAAGTGTTGGAATAATTACATTTTGACCTGACATTAGTCATTAGTTAAGAGATTCTGAAAGTTATTACATTTCAGGGGAACTTGAATGACCAGATTGTGTGCCAATCCAACCATTTTTTACTATTTTACGACATTTTATAGACCATACATAATCATTAATTGAAGCCCTAGATTCTTGTAATACACAGTAGTATTGTAAGAGTTTTCTCATCCTTGGTTATCAAATGGTTTCAAGGTGTCGAAAAGGCTTTTCATTTAAGCGTACATTCATTTACAGTACAAAACCTTCCTTAATCTAACATCTTTCATATCTGACAGACTGCAAATTACTAAATCACATCAGTTTCCCGTAACAGCAGCTTTCCCTGTCACATCCTGCTCAACATGTCCCCAGGGTAAAAACCTTGGATACTACTCATTCCAGTTAGCTACTCCCAGAGACTGAAATAAGCTGTAATAGACATACGAATAAGACAATCTGATCTCCTATCTGCCTCAGAGGACTCTTAGGAATTCCCAAATCACACATTCTCAGTAAAATCAAAAAAACGAACTTCCCACCAATTCTCCATAAAGAGCCACTTCTCCTCCTGCCAGACAACTGACTTTCCTGGTTAGATTAGAGTTGAATGAAAAGCTCAGCTGGGGAGAGAGGACGAGACATTACATCGGCCATGAACAAACCTCCAGGACATCTCCAACACGTGCTGTAAATCTGAATCCAGCATTACTTGCTGTCTAACTATGCAGACTGAGATGCACTTTAATTGGATTAAATCTTCTTATTGTATCGAATTAGATGTACGGTCTCAGTTATACTCACATTCCATTTACAGCCTTCAGTGCTGGTTAAACTTTGCAGAATGTCTCACAATTGACACACACACTAGTCATGGTTGTAACCACCGCGGTCCCATAAGTCTGAGCGACTCGCATAGCTATCAGCTCATCTCCTAACCACACGCACACACATAAATGACAACTTCCAAACTCCTGAAACCAAAGATCAATCTTAGCCAGAATACGCGTATTCGCACAAACACAGTGTGTTTTCATCTGCCTCTAATCAGAGAGACCACTGAGGTTAACGATTACTGGAAGAGGAGAGGGAGGAGGAAGAGGCGGATGGATGAGAAAAAAAAAGGAAAGAAGAAGTAAGAAAAGGAAAGAAAACCTAAAAATACCACAGTTAAAATCAAAACCCCACACGTGGCTGTTCATCTTGTGGTTACTTGACACCTCAGCAGACAATTAGGAGATGCTCTCATACCACAGGAAGCATTTTAAAACCCGCAGCATTCACTACATAGTTTAGTTTTTGGGCCCTTTAATTCTCCTCTAATCACATCTCTTCCTCACCTCCTTTCTCCTCTTCACTTCTGCAACCATTTTTTCCTACACTCCTCCTGCTCCTCCTCCTCTCCATCTTCCATCTGCTCTCCCTGTCAATCACCCTCTTCAGCTACCCACTCTCACACACTCCCCAAGTGAGAGCAGCATCGTGTGTGTGTGTGTGTGAGAGAGAGAGAGAGAGAGAGAGAGAGAGAGAGAGAGAGAGAGAGAGGGAGAGAGAGAGAGAGTATGTTTGACATTGCCTCAGGCTGCTCCCTGTCACAATTGTCACATTATAATGAAGCATTGTTGTGATAGCAGACAATATTCAAGGTAGGACAGAGAGAAGGAGAGAAACTTTTTCTGTCTCACTTTTTTCACCCTCTTGTACCCCACTCCACCCTCCACCCCACCCCCGTCACCCTCTTTAAACTCCCAGCTTCCTCCTCCTCCTCCTCCTCCCTCCATACCTTTATCTGCTGGGAGCTCTCGTTCAGGTTGTCCTCTCTCTTCCGGGCGTCCTCCATCATCTGAGCGTTCTTGCTCTTCTCCAGCTGCTCCTTGTGTTTCATGTTGGCCACCTTCTTCGACTGGTCCTTCATCTGCCTGCACACACACACACGCAAAATATAATGTCAAAGTCAATGCATCACCAACATGCTGTATCTCTCAACACTACCAGGAAACACAAGTCGTGCTACATTGTGCAAAGTTTTGAAAATCTCACTCCTGGTAAAATGCAAAAAAAGCAATGAATTAATGACTTTGTCCACAGTGGGAAAAATTAAGGTCTTTTCACGGAGGGATTGCTGGGTGTCGGGAAGTCTAAATCAACATCTGGGGAATGAAGGGTGGAGAGAGCAAGAGTAAAAGAGAGGGAGAGAGAGAGATTCCTCATGGGAGCAGCAGGGTTGGGAGATGGAGAAAGGGCTTAATCCCTGTTTAAGCTGTCTGGAAGCCATTGTGGCTCTGTCACAGACCTATCAGCTATCACACCAGCTTGACTTGATCAGGACCTTACATACCTTTCACACACACATACACGCACAGATGTGGACTAACCCAAGGTAATGCCAGTAAGGTTTAACAGTGTCTAATGAATCATGACACAGATGAAAGATAAGTCAAACACGAAGGGTAAATGCGTAACGTCACACACCAGCACACATCCACAAAACTAAACTGCTGACTAACACGTTAGAAACTGACCAAACTCAACAAAAGTCATTCTTTTTGCTCTGTCTTTGAGTGATTTGTTTGTTTTGCCTTTCTTAAATGCTTTTTACAGGCTTGTGGATGAATCCATTTTCTTCACTTCCATTGCTGCAGCTGCCAGTAAAAGAGCTGACCCCTGGTGATGAGAATCCACAGCAAACTCTGTCTCACACCGGCAGCAAGGCATATCAGCACTCATGGGAAATAATTTTTACGAGCCGTACACCGCATATTTTGTTTACTATGGTTTAAGCAGGTTCCAATCGTCACATGACCTTTGACCTTTGTCTGTGCACCTGAGCTCTGAGCTTAAATCCATGCATTTGCAATCCTACAATCTCACAGTATGCTTTTTCACTTATTCCATTTTCACTGCTTTAGTCCTTCGAGTGAAATCTTCTGTGTGAATATACAGGAGTAAAGTTTATTTGTTTACATCCAGAGTGATATACATATTCTAGTGTCTAAATATTTCACAACGCCCTCTTTCTTTCATCTTTCCTGTTCATCCAAGGCATAAACTACCTGCTTAACTAACCTAAAGTAATGGGAGTAATCCATCAAATGGCTTTTACATCAGCATCACTGCCAGAGATGTTGAGAAATGATATTGGCAGAGGATGGTAACATAAAATCCTCTATATGTTTGCTAAAAGGTCCAGGGGGCCCAATTTCAAACAGTCCAGGGATATTTGGGAAGCTGGAAGAAAAATTTAAATGCAACAACAGGGCCAAAACTGCTCTGCGGCACCTGGCCCACAGAATAATAATCAGTGTGTTAAGCTGCATGTGCACGTGTGGTTTTTACTTGTATTGTTTTTGTGTGCATTTTAAAGGCCTACTTATTGCATCATTATCACATCCAAATTGGGTTCAAATGTTAAACAGGAAAGCAGATGAAGTAAGCGTGGGGTCAGACGCATATTGGTGTTTTTTTGTTTCCTTTGTTTGGTCCTGATTTTAGTTTGAACCCTGAATGTGGGATAAAGATATTTGAATATTTGGGATCAATTTTGTGCTCTACGCCCTGTGTGAGCGTGTAACAGGTCATAAACAGTCAGGAATGTTCCTATTGGAGGATTTCCAGGAAGCTCCAACCATCTGGTTAGCGCTCTGAGGTTTCCCCCCTTCATGCTACATTTACTGTACGTATGTGACTGCGTGTGCATGAGAAATAGACTTTTAGTTTGCAATATTTCCTATTGACTCAACACTCAGTTCCCACTTAAACTCCCTCATTTCCCTCTTCTGCTAATCCTAAACACTTGTTTTGCTCAAACCTCACTTGTTTGCCTGTATCTGGACTATCATGCATTTGCATCAGACCACAGCGAGTTCCTCCTCCTCCTCCTCCTCCTCCTCCTCCTCCTCTCTCTTTTCATTGGAATTTTCATGCTCATCAAAACCAGCACTGCTCTTTCCCTCCACTTATTTGCCCTTATTTTGCATGTTGCATTATAATTATTTGCATGAAAAGCAATAATTTATTTGCATCAGACCAATGCACGAGGACAAATGTACTTCGCCTCACCGCTCCCCATTCCTTTCAGTCTTCTCCATACTCACTCCCTCTCCAAATGCAACATTACTCTTTCTTCTGGATGAAATATTCTCATTAGACCATGGACCATTTCCTCTCTCCTTTCCTCTCCCTGATTCCTTCCACTCCCTCTTTTGTCACTTCCATCTCCTGTGCTTTACTTTTCCTCTGACTCATCCAAACAGTCAAAAACGTTTTTTTTTCTCTTTTGCTTGGTGTTCATTATCTGCACACTGGAAGTCACAAATATACCTGTGTACATTTAAAGATGTCTAGTCCCTCAAAATGGGCTTAAAATGTAAAGAATATATATAAAAAATGATGTCATGTTAGTTACCTCTTTTTCCCATCAATTCGTCTGCATTAAACTGAGAAAAACTAAACATTCACATTACAATCACATATCTATCCTGTGTGTACTTGTTCTAATGCTTTGCCAAAGCTACATGGCACTTATACTGAAAGGTATATTCAAAGCAAAGATGCCATGTCAAATGGATATATTCTACATGTATTATGCACACTTCCCCATCCTGATCTAACTTATCATACCTTGATAGCTTTAAAATCTTTGGGATGTTGACTTTAATTCAAAACAAAGTAATGATGCAAGAACCAATGAGTCTGGCAAGGTTGAAGTGCTTAATATACTAACAATAATGCACCACAAATTACATTACATACAGTATTACATTGCATTAAATGACCGTATCACTTTCTGAACTCATTTAGAGACTCTGTCTTACTTATCCGTGCTGTTCTCTGTCTGACACTGACCTCTGACCTCTCTGTGGAGAAAGCAGACAGGAGAAGTTCCCTATGGGGTATAACAACGTATCACATTAATATTATAAAACTGTGATGTTATGACATGGGTTTAAATTCTACAGTATAGCCTGTATATGCGTCAGCCCAGTCTTTTCTTTCCATTTCACATTAACTCTCTGTCCCGACCAACAAACTATGTGAAAAGAATACCGTTTTTAAAAATGTGAAGTTGTGCATTTAGGCATGTTTAATCAAACACTAAAACAAACTCATTACATTCGTTGCTTAAAGGGGCAGAAGTTGCTCGGTGAACTCGATGGCTCGGCTCGGTGCAGGCAAAGTGCCATTTGAAGCGGTTTTAATATGTAAAACACTTCCTTCACTCTCCCTCTTAAAATCGCTTTCAACAACTGCTGCAAAACCGCTGGAGGAGGCGGAATCACAGGAGAGTTCACTTTACCCACAACGCTGTAAACACCACACAAATCTGCAGTGAAACCACGTCGGCACATACACACACACACACGGTACACACAATCTTACACTCGTTGTGCACTCGGTGCACATGTAAGGCCCATATTTACAAAAACTGTGATGATAGTGGGAAACGCATGCACACACAAACATGCATAATCGCTGCTGTCAACTGTTCCAAACACAACCTGCTTTGTATTAAAGTCTCTCGGTCGGACCACACACAAATATTTAAAGTGCACACACACACACACACACACACACACACACACACACATGCAAGGCACGTAACATAACAACATGTGTCCGTTTTCCAGCGTTTGCACGGAAATACACGGATGCAAACACGTTGGCACACTTAGTAAACATATGCCAACGTAAACACACACTAACATACTTGTTGACAGCACACACATACACACAAATACAATAATAGCCTTCATTAAAACTTAAATTTGCACACACAAAAAAAGGGAAATCGGCTGGCAACTTGTAAAAATGAAAACACACATACACACACGATCTCATAAACTTCAGTAAACCTCAAAGTCTCAAAAATATTTTTTTAAACCTTCCTCATTAGCATGCTGCTGATATTCAGGGACCCACATTAAGGTAATATTAATATTACATTTGGAGTCCTGTATAAATATTTGATCAGAAATGCTCGGGGGCCTCATGTATGTTTACTGCACATCGTTCACCCAACATTAACATCAAGGATTTCCTTTTAACCATTTGGAATTCAGTATTTCCTTTGAAAAAACAGGAAATATTGGTTTGGTTTACTAAGCCCATAAAAACTATAAAACATAAAAAATAAAAAATAAATGATCAAAAACATAATAGTTTAGGTTTGCCCAATGTTGGTGCGGAAGAAAAACTTCCAGTACAAGAAGGACATTCTGGAGAAGTGAAGAAAGAAATACGTATGTTGTTGTTTGTGGAGATAATCCCTCAGGTAGAGAAGTATATTTGAGAGGTAAATAAAGAGGTAAGGCAGCTAAGACCCACGTGTATGTGTGCAAACCTCCACAGTGTGGATTACTGGAAACTGTACTGGAAGCTGTAAAAAAAGAACGATACAACAGCAGACAGACAGAATAAAATGTCTTTTTTAATAGCATCTGTCCTTATGAAAATAAATCACATTTACGGGATATATCCACATTTCAAAACTAAACACACAACTAAAGGGGAAAGTGTTGAGATAATATTAATAGTGTAAGCATGTGACAGAAAGCTGGAGTTGATCTTGGCAGCGTCTTTGTTTAACATGGAGAACAACAAAGTCCCCGAATGAAACGCTGACACTCTGTTCTTTAGCCTCATTTTCATCTTTCAATCTGAACTCTAGATAACATTGTCGATGAGTCAACAGCACAAGAATAGTCTCATTAGGTCTCAATACTTGCAATATGTTGTTAACTGTATGCATGAAATGCAGGCCTGCAGTGAAATACAGTAGAATTTCTTTAACTCTAATGTTCTGTTTGATTTGTATGAGGGCTGCAACTAATAATTATTCTCATTATTGATTAATGAAATTGCCCATTATAATTGATCACAGCCTTAGGTGACATATTCATATAGCTTGTTTAATTTTACCAAATGTCCAAAACTCACGTATATGACAAAAATCATTACAATTGAAAAGCTGGAAATAGGTTTGGCATTTTTACTTGAAAGATTTGTAAAATGATTATCAAAATGGCTTCTTTTAAATATTTTGTTGATTAATTAATTAACTAATCATTGCAGATCTAGTGTACTACAACCCCCCCCCCAGACTTGGTTCTATTGGATCCAAAGCAGATTTGCACCGATTGCAATTATTGGAGTGACCGCAAACAAGTCTTGCACAATGTAGAATAACATACTGTAAATGTATTTGTCTGTAAATAGGGTTTTGGCAAAGGTATATACATTTGCTTTATGGTCATTTACGTATTTTATCACCGTGTTCAAATGTGCAAGCGCACTTTGTGACTAAGCAAAGGGTTACCATTTTAATACTTGTCTACATAGTGGGTTTTAATAAGGTCAGAAGAATACATATTTAAAATATTTAAAGGGGAAAAAAGGTTGATTTTGAATTCTGTCCCTGCGAGATCCCAAACAGAAACAGTGAATTGAAGCAACAAAATATAACACACACTAACAATACAAAGCAAAATATAATAGGATAAGAAGGTGTGATTTACAGAGAGCAGCCACTGTAAACTGTACTGTAGATATGTCTGTTTAATGAATTCTCTTAAATAAAATTGTTTTTTTCATTTTCCCTCAGTGCTTGGAACGGTGTGTGTGCGTGTGTGTGTGTGTTTATGCAGGTATTTTAATAAGATAACTCTCAGCAGTCATTCCCACAGTAGTTTTGTCACCTATTAGACGCCAAAGTCCTTCTTGCGTGTGTTTGTGTGTCGAAGAAAAAACAATAGGTCTGTGATAACGCGCACGCACGCGCGTGTGTGTGTGTGTGTGTGTGTGTGTGTGTCTGCTTGTTGTCACCCATTAGCTGACAAATCCCTGCACCACCTCAATGCTCAGAGTCATACAGGACCTCAAAGGGATCACTCACATGCACACACATACATACACACACAAACACATGCATGCACACACACACACACACACACACACACACACACACAAGAGAAACAATGCAATTCCTTTTTAAGCTACAGAAACCTTGATGTCAGACATTTGGCAATGAATGAGGAGTTCCTTAGCTCAAGATCAAAACAACCACAAAAAAAAAGACAGGACGAGAAAAAAAAAAACACAAAAAGGGACAGAAGAAGAAAAAGAAGTCTTCTGTCGTGTACCAGACAGCAAGGCAACGCTAACTTTTTCTTTAGTTTTTTTTTTCCCCTCTAGAGTTGAATCACAAAACACCAGAACAGCGATGAAAAAGCTGACAAGACGGCAAGGGGAACAGTGACTCTGGAAGTTGAAAAGGAAAGAAAGAGCAAAGAAGGAGCTGGCACCGGGGAGACCTTTACAGCAGAGCAGAGCGCACAACACACTCAGACCACCAGATTTACGCAGGAAACAGAAGGGAGAAGGGGTTATTATGTGGTCGATCACAATGTGTAGGTCAGAGAAATTTCAAAAGGACTTTCATATGTCTGTTAAAAAAGACCAATTTCAGAATTTGGGTTTTGCATGCTGAAATCTCATTACAGGGTCACCTCCTGAGTGCAGATAGGAATATTTAAAAGTCAGAAAAGAAGGAAGTAGGGTTTTTTTCAGTCTTGGGATATGAACGATGCTTTAAAATGCCATGCTTAAAGAAACAGTTCAACATATTTACTTTTTTTACAAGAGTGAGATGATATCTGTTCCTTAAATTTAAGACTACAGCCTCAATCAGCCAGTTAGCTTAGCTTAGCATAAAGACTGTAAACCAGTCCAAAGGTAAATATCTGCCTACCAGCACCCATAAAGCTCCCTAATTAAAACATGTTTGTCTATACAAAGTGTGTAAAAACCTCATCTGCAGTTTTACTTTTTTATTATTTCTTGGCTAGGAGCAGCGACTTCCTGGAGTCTGCGCTGATTGCCTGGCAACCTCACAGTGATGACAACAGGATATAGTGTGTTAGGTAGTTAGTTTTAAAGGTCCTGGTAGGCAGATTTTTTTATACCTTTGGACAGAGCCAGGCTAGCTGTTTCCCCCTGTTCACAGTCTTTATGCTAAGCTAACAGCCTCCTGGCTCCAGCAACATATTTAGCGTACAACTGACACTTTTGGGAAGTAAACGTTGAGCCACTGACCACTAAAGACTGTGAAACCTTGGTTGAACATTTTAAATAGTGCCTGAACTGTTTAACTAAAGTTGTAATGGGAATAAAATGTGGAGTGATTACTCTAAAAGAGCAGCAAAGCCACAAAAAAGAAAAACAACAGAAGTTTGAAGAACTCTGAGCAAAAGTTCACAGCTGTCCAAGTTAATGATGGCGATACACTGCTTGAACATTTTTCTTGTTTGCTGTGGTAGCCTGAAATGTGAACTTAGTGCTCATATCGTGACAAGACTAGCAGGGTGCTTTAATGGAAGGTGCAAGAAAGAAACAACAATGTTTCCTCTTCAAAGAGGCAGTGATGTGGCAGAGAAAGAGAGCAGAGCGAAAGTCAAGGTGTCTCCGTCAAAGACAGACAGACACGATGAGAATGATTAAAAACAGAGTTTATGACAGAGTGAAGGAGATGAGAGAGTGTCTTGATGCAAGGACAAGAAGTATGACAATGAAGGAGAAAGCGATGAGAGAGGGAGAGCGAGACAGACAGTGATGGAAGAAGAAAAATAGGCGTGCAGTACTAACCTTGAGGCAAGACTGGGTAGAGCAGGAGACAGCGTTGCATTGTAAAGATAAAAGGAAGGGAAAGAGAGGCAGAGAAGTAGAGGGAAAGGTGAGAGGGAAGACAGGAGTTGAGAGCTAGGTTAGCCAGCTTGATCACTATTCAAAGAAGAGAGAGAGATAAAAGACTGAGGAACTGACAGAGAGACAGCTATTGAGACATAATTAACCATAGGGATACTGCGGGCAGACACAAACAGGAAGACAGGCATGACCAAGCCAACAGCTAGGCAGGCAAACAGACAAATAGACAGGTTAAAAGCAGGCATTTAGTCTTTTCAATATATTATTGAGGGTTATCAGAGGCCTGCTCACCTCACATGACCTCGACAAACATTTAAGCACACACACAGATGAAACGGCAATCACAAACCATAGAAAGCGAGCAATTTGCCAATCAAAGCATGAGCTGAGAGCGTGCTCACTATGAATTATTTCTTCTTCAATGTTTTTTTTATATTGCAGACGACTTCTTTCGCTTCCCCGCTGGGGCCACTAAAGAAGTACGCAGCTTATGGCATATGGCATGTAATCATTAAGACGTGAAATTTGAAGAAAATTTGCTTCCTAAATTGTTTGACCCCAAAAATATTCCACACAATCACTCCTCGTATGTTTGGTTGAACTGGCAGAGCCCAAACTCCAGGGTGAGCTTATGCCTGGGAACGCACACTAATGACAGCTTGCCAGAGACAAATTGTCCATTACAGAACAATATAACACGCAATAAACTTCTCTAATTTCCCATTACTCAGGTTTATACTCTACATCTCCCTAAATCTACTTCATTTTTTCTCTATTTCTTTCCTTTCCATTCTTTTCTGTCAGTTTCGTTTTCTGTTTCCCTCTCCCTACCGTGTTGTCTGTTCTTCTTTTCTTTCTCTCTCCATGTCTACACCCGTTATTTCATTTCTGTCTCGCTGTTTTTCTCTCTCCACCACCACCTTCCTTTCCCTCTTCCTCTTTTTCCCCCCTCTCTGTTTTCCACTCTTCCATCCAAATCCTTTATTTTGGCCATCAGGGCAGATTTTCAGCTCCATTTCCCCTCAGTGTGAAGTCACTCAGTCTGCTCCAATTACCATCCTAGTTACTGAAATAAATAACCTGGTACCATTACAGCTGGATTTAAACTAGAGGGGAAAGAGAAAGGGTTGATTTTACCCTTGTTTCACCCACATCTGATCTTTTCATTAGTAATGTTCTCTCTGCTCACTCGTAGCCCAGCGTTAGCCTTGGTGCCAAGCAAGGAGTTGGCCACAGGCAAATGTATCCTCCTCTGACGTACCTGTTAGCTCGAGGCTAAGTCTTATAATTCACAGCAGGGTTAGGTAACCCTGGGACAAAGTCAGTATTAGTAGCCTACACAGTATGTTACAGGGTCAGTTAAGGTCAGTTAAGGTTCAAAAAAGCAGAGTTGCTGAATATATTATTATAATCTTAAACAGGGAACATTTGTAAATCCGTGGCTTTCCAGACCACCATGCTTAATATTGTCAAAATTACAAATACTGACATCTGTGAACAACCAGTAAAAGAGCAGCTGGGTTAAAATGACTCATTGGTGCCTTGACAATAGGTTTTGTTGCAGCAATAAGAACTACAAAGGCCTTTAGCCTTTCCAAAACCAAAAACACAAGTGCCAAAGTGTACAAAATGTTCCAAAGTAAGCTGCAATTGTTAGCATGTCTGGCTAACTAGCTTAATACCTATATTACTGTTACATGAAAACTGTCTAATATTACATTTTTCTTTCATTATGTGCATATTTAAGTTTTCAAGCAACTTATGGTGCTAACATTAGCTTAATTAGCTAGCTAGAGTTGACAAAATCTGCCAGTGACAGCTGTCATTTCGGCCGTTAAAATGGACAATTGTCAGCTACAAATGAGAATGTCTGCTTTTGTCTACATTTGTCTAAAATCAAGAACCTATTATTTCAAAAATTACTAAGAATTTAGCGTGGTAAATCTGCCACAGTTGTCACAGTTAGCTGCATAATGTCCCTTTCGAGAGTAGAAAGCTAGAATGGTGTAGCAACAGTAACTAAGGGGTCGTACCCTCGCAAACACTCAGCTTGCCCTTTTCCGTCATCAGACATCTAACAGCTAAACGAAACCACTAAATGTGAAAATGTAAAAAGTATCACAAAGTTTTACACCATCTAATGTAACCTCTTTAAACCGCTCACCAGTAATGTCACAGCATGTCTACTCACAGTAATACCAGTGTGTAAAAAGCAAAGTTACGTTTCCTCATAAAAACCTACTTAATCTTAATTTTACTATTACAGGATACTCTTCTCAAACATACGGCACTTAGGCCAGATTTTATACCTTTCCAGTTTCCTAAGAGCTGCCCGCAAAGTTCAGATATTAAATATCAGTTGCAGTGAAGCCTTTATTTTATTGTAATCCACAGGGAGAATAAAACATCTTTCCAATACATTTGATGTAGAGTTTAAGAGCTCAACCATCTGCAATTTTAAAAGGTTATAAAGTTACATTACAATGTTATCCACAAAGCTAATACCGCTGTAAATCTGCATCTGTTGCTACTGGCAGGACTAAATAACACACACACACACACACACACACACACACACACACACACAAACATATACAGACCAGTTTGAAGTCAGCAGGTGCTGAATTATTAATAGCCTAGTATTTCTACTGGCCAGACGGAGACACAGTGAGGAAACACTGAATCTCCCCAAAATCATTAACAACCATTAGTCTTACAGTCAAACTACTAAACACACAGACAGAAAGAGAGAGAGAGAGGAGTTCAGAGTGGGGATGGGTAGAGATGGTGTCCAAGGAAGAAATTGGAGGGAAATATTAAAGAGACAGAAAGAGAGAAGGCGCAGACAGAAAGCCTATGATAGTTCAGAAATCAAAGGCGTCGAGAGGCATAGCGACAGACAGACCAGTTTTCAATACCACAGACAGCTCTGATCTGTCTAACAAACTTTGCTCTCACTACTCCAACTAAAATATAACCCAGTTCGACCTCTTTGTTCACTTCAAATCGTTTTTGAACTTTATTATTTAACTGTTGGCCATGAGATGAAGACATCTGACCCTTCTTGAGACGTAGTTTTTGACTTTATCTTCCTAGGCTTCTGTTTTCTGTAATGCTCTTCACACAGAAATACTCACGAACAGACACACGGGCAGAACAACAGAATGAAACAGATGTTCAGGGAGACAGGTAAACACAGAGGCAGGCATGCAGGCAGACAGCTACTCAGATATAGACAGAATTAAAAGACAGATTGAGATTAACAATTCGTGAGGTAGATATAGTGTAGGCACACATAAAGAGCGAGAGACAGACAGGTTAAGCCGGAATTGTTGTAGACAGGTAGTAGTAGTTAGAAACAGACAAACCATTCTTATTAACATAAAGGAAATACAAAAAAAGTGTACTGAGTAAGAGTGAACTGTCCAGACTCCTAATGAAAGAAAAAGAGTGTTAAACTCTGCAAGTCAGGCATCCTCGGCTGAAAGTGAAACAAAAGTGAAGCGTGAAAACCGAGCCACTAAATGAAAGAGTTGCATCATTGACAGGAACAGAGGCTCAAAGAGTTTCAGGCTGCACAGCAGAGACTCTGGTGCCAAACTGTGCCCTCATTTTACAAACTTTTGGGAGCAGTTTCGCTTGTCATACTGAGGTATAACAGGCGACAAAAACTTCTGCTGACGCACAGATTTGTTAGTACAACTAGTGCCAAAAACTTAACTTTTTTCAACCTGCAAACAGTCCAAATAAGCCATATTAAAGAGGCCTGGTGAATATTCAAATGCTGCAACTCTTTAATGGTGATTATTAGTGAACATACACAGCTCGGTCCCATGTGGAAAAGGCTCGCAAACATGAACTCTTGATGAGTCACAACTGTTTGTCTTTTAATGTCATACACTACAAGAAAAAGAAGGATTTTAAGAAAAATATCCATTAGAATTTCAGTATTCAAATTGCTTGTTTTATCTGCATACAAAGATACTCCATTTAACATTTTATATGACAAAGAAAAGCAACAAATTCTCAAATTTGAGAGGCTGGAAACAATAGATTTTGTGTTTTCCCTAGAGACATGACTGAAATGACTGTTCACTCTTATATACTGTATGTTCCAGATGCTGTCTGACAACATTTGAATCTCGATAAAAGAACCTCTGACCTGCCCATGTGTTTGGATCTGCTACATGTGTTTCATCTAGGACCTCAACTCGCCGAATTTACTTTTGAAGTAATAAGTAAGCGTATAACTTTTCCACATGGGACTGGTTGCACTCACAGTGCTCTCAAATCCCGTCCTCCGACAAGCAAAGTGACTTTTTTCGTGCATCTATCTAACTGACTGACAGGGCCACCAGCCACTCACGTGCCCAGGTAGTCCCACACCAGCCCCCCCACTGGCTGCTGAGAGGCAGCAGGGGGAGGGGCTTGTTTTCGCGCCTGCTGAGGATGCCACAGATGAGAAGCAGAGGGGTTTCTGGGGTGTGATGGACGCACGCACGCACACACACACACACACACACACACACACACACACACGCACACAAATAAACATAAACGCACTCACACACAGATGCATAATGCACACACACGTGAAAAAGGTACAATGACAAAAATTAGAAAAGATGAGTGATGACAGAAGAAATTAAGCCGAAATAAAAGGAGAAATGAGGAAGAAAGAAGGGAGAGTAAGGGGTGAAAAAGGAGGAAACTAATGGATAAATATTACAGGAAAGATTACCATAGACTCCAACTGTATGTAGCTTCAGATTGAATGGAAAATGGACAACAAAGTGGAGTCCAATCTAAAATTAAATGATCAATTCAACAAGGAAAGACAGTCTTGGTTGTTTTCTGCTGATTAAGGTTAAAAGAGAAAAGAGGAAAATGCATAAATGTTCTAGAAATTAATTTGCTTTAAATGTATTTTTTCACAAAGAGTGAGGTTTTTCTCTTTTCAAATTCACCATCTTTTTGTCATTGCTTTGTATGAATGCATCTCTTTATCCTCATCTCTCACCTCTCCAGTTCGTGGATCTTTTTCTCCTTGTCGTTCTTTTCATTCTCCATCTCCCTCAGGATGTCCAGAAGTCGTTCAACCTCGGACTGAGCCTTCCCAGCATCCTCTTTGTACTGGGTCACTTCCTGCTCCAGGCAGGAGATGCGTTCGGAGAGTTCAGTGCTGGCCTGGGAATCTGACGCTGCACTCTGAGCCTGGAACAAATTATCATGTTATTATTATTATAAATAAACCGAGTGTTAGCTTTCAAAATTAGGTGACCACCATTTGATGCAAGCGAATATGCCAATAACAACATGGGTGTTGAGGATGGGTTCGGATGGATTTGATGAAAGTGACACGTGCCTTTGTAAACTGTTTAAGAGTATAATTGGTCTATCATTGGTTTTTGGTTGATTAAATTATATTTGCTGATTTTTACTTTTGAGATATTGCATTGAGCACATCGGGCAGGTTGGGTACCATGTTTGAAAATAAGACACTATAACATAATGAGGCCTCATCAGTTGTGATAATATCTAAAGTAGTTTAGTGGAGCAATATCAAGCCTGACTAACACGAACAAAGAGAACTTATGAAACATGCAGGATTTTAATGGATTTTGTACAATGCTTTTAGGGCTCCTTTATTTGTATATTCTAAGTATTATAAAGTATTAAAAAGGTGAAAAATGCATTTTAAAATCTAAATGGAAGTGCATAAAATGATGGTGAAAATCAGTTTGAACTGACCCGCGCATTAAAAAGCAGTTTGCTAAGCATACTTTTCATTAAAGTCGGCTGTTATCGGCTCTGTGAAGCTGAGCTACATGCTAACATGCTGATATTTAGCAGGTATAATGCTTACCATGTTCACCAGCTTAGATTAGTCTGCTAATAGGTTAACGTTTGGTAATTAATTAGCACTATTCACTTACAGTATGTTATTAATACGCCTGAGCCTTTCAGTCTGGCTCAGTGATGGTGTCTTGGGTTTGACTTGGTTTCCACACACATAACACCCCAACACACATAAAGCTGATTTATGATGATGATGATGATAAAGATTAGCATGAACATGAAACAGCGGTAAAGTAAAAAGCAAATTAAACTGAGTTGCAGCGTCTTTTTCTTGCTGCTGCTCTGCTAAGCCACACAGAAGATGTTGAAAATGAGAAAAAGGAACAAATACAATAAAGAGAAACAAAATAGTTATAACCAGCTTAGAGGTTAGAACAGCTGTGTGTGTGTTTCCCAGAAGCAAATGTTGCTCTTGGGACAGATTAACTGTGTGTGTGTGTGTGCGCACGCCTTGGTCACACAATACATAAACCCTATTAGTTTTGGAAGTGCACAACAGTTTTTGCAGGTCTTTATGTGGAGAGGAAATGTTTGGGTGTCTGGTGGCATTATAAGAAGATCTGGTTGGAGGGAGCGAGAAAGAGAGAAAGACAAATAAGAAAGGGAAAAAAAAGAAACATCACACACAACGTCGCATGCACAATGTCAATCAGTTCACACACATAGACAAGTTTTGACTTTTTTTCCCATCCATGGTAACATAAAGAGACTGAGAAATAAACTCTGATGAGAGAAACACCAGAGATCCACTGACACCTTCATACACACTCTCTTCCCCCCCCCCCCCTCTCTCTCACACACACACACACACACACACCATTTTATGGGCTGCTGTGTGGGAAAGAATATGTGATATGCAAACACACACACACTCACTCACTCACACATATACAGCTAGTCATCTCTCTTGGAAAACAGTTAAAGCAAAATAAGGAAGGGCAGAAAGAGACAAAGGGTTCTTTAATTTAAAATCCTGCATTTGTGTTCTGTTGTGTTTCTGTCTGAACTGTATGTATTGTGTTTTTTCACCACTGAGATTAATTTCATTGATGTTTTTAATTGGTTAAAGTTGTAAATCTACCAGGACCATCATTAAGCTTAAAAATAGGTGTTAGAATAATTTTAGTCCACCTGTTTTGGTCCAAATGTAGTCTATGATGGGTGCCAAAGTTGGACAATTTATGCAGCCTACATCATCAAATTTCCATGCTTTTTATTTTACACACTTTCAGCCATCTACTCAAAATCTAAATCTAAATCTATACTAGAAGACTCTTTTTTCATCAAAGAGCTGACCTTCTTGAGTTGGTTCTCTAGCTTGACACACTCCTCTCTCTTCTGCTCCAGGCCGATCTCCAGACTCTTCAGCCTGCTGTCCTTCTTCAGAGTGGAGGAAGCCAGAGAGGAAGCCTTCTCCTTCAGATCCAACACTGACGTCTGAAAGGAAAACAGAAAGGTTACCGGAGACAAAGAGTGATAAGGAGGAAAGTCAACACCACAGTGTCTTCGTGCTAGGCACTGAGCGGCTCTAATGAAGCGGTTGGGGGTTAAGTGCTTTACTTTCTGGCACATCAACAGTATTGTCACTAACCTGCATTAAAGGATAATTCTAGTTTATTTCAAGTTGGTTCTCATTTTTGTAATTGTGTTTAAAATATTTTCTATTGTCATTGTAACATTGTACTTATTTAAGTAATTTCTCAACTCTCGACTTTATATGAGGTAAAACTGACAGAGTGCACACATGAAATGTTGGTAACAATCCCCCCATGCACAGTAAAACTGTAAACCAGGAAATCGACTTATAATAATAATTGCAATGTTTTCATTGTTTGGTTTCATTTTTTTTCTCCCGTCTCACGTCCCTTTGGTGCTTTTTTTAAGCAATGTCTCTGAATTCCCAGATCTCAGCAATGAACTTGGTGAGTACAATGTTATTTAGTTGAACGTAACTCGAATGATCCTTTACTGCCTTTGTAAACAGTTGTAAGGTTGACTCTGTACCTTGTTCTTCTAACCCTTTTCCCATGACCTCTCTCTTTTCTCACTCTTCCAGCTCAATCCTTCCATCCGTGAAGTCTCTTTCCTTTTCTTTTCTGGTCTTTCCCTGTTTTGGTAGGGCCAGTGAAACAGAAACCAACGGGACCAGGAGGAGAGACACTCAGACGTGTAATTTTACCCTTGACTGACAATACCAACTCCAGACTAGGGATCATCATGTTTGAATGTGCTTTGGTCAGAGAAACCTTGCTGCTTACTCTGATTATATTTAGATACATATATATATTGCTGTTGTCACACAAACCCCACATCTGCGATTAGCAGTGTAGAAAGGAATGCTTGTTTTTTCCATGAGTTTTCCCATGTATTTCTCAAATTATATAATGGGACAGTAACGGGTTTTATGACCCTGCAATCGCTAAAATTAGCTGAAGAGTCCAAGTCAAAAAAATGCATAAAGGACCTTTCACTGCAACAACATGCGTGCATTTGATTTTAGTGTGCATTTCCCCTTTTCAAGGAATAGTTGGATTTTGGGGTTCTTATCGATCTAGCTCTGGTAAGTGTTAGATTAGAGCTATTGCCAGATTACAGACATGTATTGAAATGGAGATGTAAGTCAGTTTAGATTGGTAAGAGGTTCATAATGTGGTAATGAGTTAATTTGGTTTATTGTCAACACCTACTAGTATCAGTTACAACTTACTTCTTCTTTTGTAGTATGGCCACTAATATTATAAAAAAACAAAAACAACAACAGATTGTCTTACACCTGCGTATGCCTCCTGACTGATATCTTGTTAAAAAATATTGTTTTGCTAAATTTTGGTTTTGCTAAAGTGGTTAAGTGTAATGCTCCTACTGTGCTGCGTAGCCACTGCAGGACAAAAAAAAAAGCAAAGGCAGTGCTTAAAAATGCTTTGTCATCCTCTGTCTCTCCCTCGCTGCCTTTGCTGTGGTGTTTTGTATGAATCACAAAGCAATCAATCCAATCACTGTTTTCAGTGGTTGTGAAGCATATTGTTGTCATGGAAATGTGACTGTTTATCGTTGTTGTCCTGCAGCGCGAGGACCTTGGGAGGATCCAAGGTCTGTTCTACAGTGATAGATCAATCACGTTTCCTTGACACAGAGAGAGAGTGTATTTTCCTGACTTACAGCACAGATATGGATGTGTGTGTGTGTGTGTGTGTGTGCGTGTGTGTGTGTGTCTTCTACCTCACGGTCAGCCAGGTCAGCCTGCAGCTGGGAGACCTTCTCCCTCAACTCCTTCAGCTCCTTCTTGCTGGACTCCATCTCATCCCCCTTTTCTCTCTCCTCCCTCTCACGTTGCTCCTTCAACCGCTCGATAATTCGCTCCTGGACATCAAGAAGGAGGAGGAGGAGGAGAGGTATAAGGGATGGAAGAGTCCAACAGTTATTCACAGTCACTCAATATCAAGTTTCCCTACTAATAACAGTCACATTAAACTTTATGTACATGGCAGCTTTGACAGGATCTAACAGCCAACAGTGATTTTAGACACGTAATACGTTCTGGCACAAGATGTAATATTCACAACCACTAAAACACTATAGACGCTCTCCAGCTATAGAACGACACAGCGGCCAGTTCAAGCAAAAGTATAAAAGTTCACACGTGCACAAGGAGCACAAAAGAAGCGCAAATAGCCCAAAAAGTCCAAAGAGTGAATACTGTCTGTGCTGCGCTGAGTTTTCTTGCACTGTAGTTCTGTCTTTGTGAGGACCGAATTGAGTATTTTTATTAATTAATAATAAAAAAGTTCTCACTACTTTACAAAGCTGTTTTAGGGTTGAGACTCAGTTCAGGGTAATGGGTAAAACTATGAACATCCCCGATTCATCTGCACGTTTTTTCCTAGGTAATTTCCTTAATTAATCAGAATCAGAATCAATTTATCAATTAATTGTTCTATATATCTATAATCGGTCTATAAAACACCAACATTTTTTGAAAATACCCAATTACATTTTCCCAGAGCCCAAGTTGGACTCTTCAAATTGCTTGTTATATTCAAGCATCTGATTGAACAATGAACTATAAATAGCATGGAACACAAACAAGACGTTATGTATAAAATTGAGGCATAAAACACTTAAAGGTAACACAACTTATTTCTGTTCTGCTTTGAAACATAAGAAAACCATGTGTGTGTGACAGAGAAAAGCAGTAATACCATAAAGAAAACAAGAGATGGAAAAGGAAAGTGAAAAAGGAAAGATATCCAAAGGCACCACAACAATGAAAATGGAAGGAAAAAAGCTTGAGTCGTCGGCCACCTTCGCCTGCCAACGCTCACACATCCAGCTGACACCCTGAATATTAGTCACTGGACAATTAATTGCTCTGTTTCCTCTGTGTGTGTGTGTGTGTGTGTGTGTGTGTCGAGTCGGTAACACAATCGCGCTTTACAGTACAAAAAAATATTCTCATCAAACACTTCAAAGAGGTCGGCTGGTGTAAGTGTCACTGGTTCCTTTCCCAGAATCATGGTCGAGTCCTGACTGTAGAATAACAGATCATCAAACAGGCGGTTGAGGGTTCAATCCCCATGATCAGGTGGTTCAGGACTGGTTTATGGCTATGGCACCTGAATGTTTAGACCCAGACAGTGACAGTGTGGTTTTTGGTTCTATTCCCATCAGTCCGAGCCATGTGGCCGCACGTTGGATGGCTCCTAATCTTTTATGAACATTGGCTGTGAATGATTTAATAATGAAACAGCCAATGTGATTATTGGTTCATTTCCATTCATCCAGAGTCATTTGGTCATCGCGTGGGTGGTCGGCGGTTTTGCTCATACTGGTTTTATTAATGTAACCTTGCTAGGGAGTTGACCTGAGGTTGACCAGCGTCGTGTTTGTGTGTGTGTGTGTGTGTGTGTGTGTGTGTGTGTGTGTGTGTGCACCTTCTCAGCCAGAGCCTCCTCCAGTGTTCCCAGTGCTGTGTCGGTGTTTGAGGTGTCCGTCTGTAAGGACTTGACTCTGTCTTTCAGACCACCCAGCTGTTTCTCTTTATCCTTCAGCTGATCCAGGAGGTTCTCTATCTGCAGAGAGAAAACAGGGAGAAATACTCATAAACTGTGCTATTTTTGATGTTTATGATGAATTAATTTGCTTATTTACCAAAGAATGATATTGTGTTGGCAAGTGTATCTGCTCTCAAACACGACTGCTTGTAACTAGAGCCCAGCAAATACAACAGCAATTTCTAAAACTTAGCTTAAAATTAAATTAGTTTCCCATAAAAAAACAACTAATATAACAAAATATATGTGAATAGACTCAAAAATACAAAACTGCAGCCAGTAAAGTTAAAACCAAAACAATCTGAAACTACACTGAACTATATTAAATATTAAATTGTATTATGTGATATATGCAAGTGTGAATTATAAACTCCTTTAGTTTTTCCTTTGAACGGCATACTCTATATGCAGATACCAATTCATCTACAATAAGAGAAATCTTAATTAACAAAGTTTCTTCATCAAAATGCATCATTACCATTAATTTAAACTGATTAAAAAATGAAATAAAACTGAATGAAATAATGATATTAGGCATATTCAAATGTTTGTCAGCATCATTCAGATTTTCTTATTGATTTGATTGGATTGGATTTCCGGCCACCTTTGCTGCTCACTGCTTATTACAGACTTCCCTTTGATAAGGACTCCTCGGGTGAAACTGCCCTTTTCCCACCCATTAGTGTAAGAGGGTGAGTTTCTCCGACAGTCAGTGAACATCCACACAAACAGCAAGAAAATGCATTTAAACATTACTATGGATAAAAGCCAAAAGCCTTATTTACATTCTCCCTCATTCCCTCTGTTTCCTCTCGCATCGATTTCAAACCAGCTGAAAGCAAACAACAAAGTCTCAGACTACTACGCTGTCCTAAATACAAGGGGCAGTTTCTTGTATAAGAGGTCTAATGTGATTCTATCTGGAGATTTTCAGCCTATGAAAAAGGCTGAAATTCTCCCGAAGCTTTGCTACCTTTAACCCTTACTCCAAATACAAAACTCTCTTTACCTCCACCTCTTTCTCCCCTTCTCCCTGCCTCCTCCTGTTTCCTCTCACAGTGATTTGGTAGCAGATTAATTTTTTTGTTATAACACAAAATCAGCACAGGCTCACTCGTTCTCTGAGGCCATATCGAGTATGTGTGTGTGTGCATGTATGCGTGTGTGAGTGAAAGAGAGAGAGATCACAGACAAAGATAAGGAGTTATGTTAACTTTGCGGTATTCATTAAAAAAATGGATGGAACAAAAATCACAGAAATAATAAATTGAGGAAAATCTTATGTAAAGTTAAGAGTGAACTTGGGCTGTAAAATTATAAAATGTTTTCTCCCTCTCTTTCTGTCTGTCTTTCCTTCGCTTTGCCTTTAAGAGAAAGGAAATCAAGCGATTGACAACCCGTCACAAAAAAAAGAAGAAATCTGATTGGTATGTAACCTTTGGCTCCACTGCAGGTGAGACGCATAAACTTACAGTACCAGAGATTGTGAGTGTGTGTGCTCATACAGTAAAACATTTCCAGCGCCTCATTAATCAACTGTTCCCCTGACAGCTTGACTGACACCTTCTCCTCTCTCTCTTTCACACACACACACACACACACACTCGCACACTTGACATTGAGAGGCAGTGAGACTCTTTGATCCCGTCTGCACTTCGTGAAACTGACAACTGCTCGATGCCTGAGCTTGACACATACACATACATACACACACACACGCGCGCACACATACACAGTATTTACAAACCCAACGCACACACTCAATGTCTTTCTTGTTCTATTTTACCCCCAAAATTGTCTGTGATAATGAACTGGAATATGTTAACAAAACAAAAACTGGCTGACGCTCTGTCATGATGGTCCTCACATACAGCCGAAAATTACATTTAACAACAAAGAGAGGAGGATGATTGGAGATCAGAGGAATATCCTTGCAATTAATCCTATGCACTCATGGTAATTACCTTCACTACTAACATGTAGTGACAGGTAAAGACATGAGGAGGGAAAGATGGAGGCAGAGGAAGAGGAGGGACAAAGTGCAAACAGAGAGAAGGTATTTTTAGTTTTTCCACATGCAAAAAAAAAGAGACAAGGAAATGAGGAAATTATAAGTGCAGATTAGATAAACGAGGAGTCAGCAGCATCTCTGTCTCCCTCTCAGACACTGGACTATATTCTATTTGAAGGCGGCAGAGGTCATCATTTATTGAACAGGAGGAACTCATTAGTATGCATCTGATTTCAAACACACTCTGTCTCTCTCCTCCCCCTCCCTGTCCTGCTTTATGTCTGTCTGCTTGATTGTCTCTATCAATTATCTGCTCACCCTCTCGGCTTTTTTCTGTATGCGACAACTGGAGGGACGGGGAAGAAAAAAGGGGAAGAGGTTGAATTTGTATGGCAAAAGGCTGGTTATGGGAGAATTCCGTGGTATACTGGATTTCTTACACTTAATTTGTTAGATTTTACCGTCTAAACAATAGTCTGAACCCTTCCTTACCCTTCCATCCAAAATCAGTGTGTTTGTGTGTGTGTCTGCCAGACAGCTAAGACAGGGGGTCACTCCTGCCTGTCCATCTAACTGACAGCATTACCGTAGAGATACACGCACAAAAACACGTTTGAAAAGTGGCCAGAAAACATGCAGAAAGCACCTGTCTGTGTGTCCTTCTCTGCCTGCCTGCTGACCTGTCTGTCTGTTTGTGCATCTGTCTGGTTCAGCTTCCAAACTACACACTGTCTTACAGCCCCATCTAGTGGCTGTAATATTACATGACAACATCATATTACACGCAGATTTCAATGAAAGAGTGAATTGCATGTGTCTCCACCTCATCATTCATTTTCCCATGATCCACATTTTCATCTAAGTAAAAGCTCTTTTAGTCTCTTGTGATCATTATTTCTCCTCAGTGTGACTGAACCTAGAGCCAGTTCAATGAATGTTTTCACAGCCTCATTTAACAGGATCACAAAGATTTTTGCTTCGCATTATGTGCATTAATTCAGTACATTTTCTTTGTGCATACTGACATCCAGCTTGTTCTGGAGATCGATGAAGCGTCTGGCGTTTTCTTACCTTCTTCTGCAGCACATTAACTTTGCGTTCCTTGACGTCCAGCATGTCTTTGAGGTCGATGATCTCTCCATGCTGAGTACTTTTCTCCTCTGTCAACTCTGATATCTGCTGACTCTTTTTAGAAAGGAGAGATTCCTTTTCCTCCAGACGCAGACGCAGTGCATCCACCTGTGAGCATGCACACAAACACACACACACACACACGCATGCATAATTAACAGTCAGTGGAAATAAATATCAACAAATTAAAAAATCAGTTTTCTTGTGATAAGCAATAGAACCATGACATTAGGTAACAAGAGCAGCTGTACCTCAGTCTGTAGTATAGCGGCTCTCTGTTCCTTGGCAGTGAGTGACTCCTTGAGTACGTCCACGTGTTGTTTACTGTCGGAAAACTGATTGTTCAGAGTTTCCAGTTTGGTCCTGAAAGCCAACAGCTCGCTGTCCTTACGACTCAGGTCCTGCTTTGCCTGTTCCATCTGAGCAAGACAAACACACACGACATGAAGAGAAAAGGGGAGACAGAAAGACGGACGAGAGACCCGGTTAGTGTGTGTGCTAGACAGGATTACATGCTTAGTTAGTTTAAAATGTATTAAAATCCACTACAAGCTTTAATGAGTGAGCACTCGTTCTAGGCACTAGTTTGTGTTGTGAGTGGCCTTCTACGAGGGCTACTGTGTCACCTTATGCACAGGGAGCTGTGGGTTCGATCAAGTATAATCTAGACACTTTAAGGACTTTTTAACGTAAAAGGAAATACTAGCCTTGTTTCAAAATGTTCTCCTGAAAAGGAAAAAACAGACCCACATCATATAGAGTGCAGTATTACACACCAATTAAAACATATACTGTACTTCTGTTTGTTCTGTACCAGAGGGTCAGGGTCGGTTCTTTCAGTCATTTCAAAATGATAAAAAAAACAACAACAGTTTAATCTCATAGTTAAAGTTCCTTTGGCATCTCAATGTGGAGATTAGGAGTGAATCTTTGGGAGTACATTTTACATGACACCTAAAAACAATGGACCCAGACCACACAGGGAAATCTGTCACACAGTATAAAACCTCAGCGAATTAATCCAAGCTACTAGTTGAAGAGAAACCTCATGCATGGAGAAAGAGAAGCACGCAGCACAGCACAGCTGGATCCTCAGCTGGAAGTCTGTAATTTTACAGTTCAGACTAGAAACAACTATTACTGTCAACAGCCATTCAGCCACAGACAGAACGGGAAGTAAAGACTACACCCCTTGGTTCTTTTTAATATACACTACCGTTCAAAAGTTTGGGGTCACATTGAAATGTCCTTATTTTTGAAGGAAAAGCACTGTACTTTTCAATGAAGATGACTTTAAACTAGTCTTAACTTTAAAGAAA
>JAVQJD010028230.1:10000-12387 GCA_036023655.1 Nannoperca australis | reverse complement strand
AAGTTTGATGAGACGTCTTGTTGTTTTCAATCATGGTTCTATGCCCTTGATGTAAAGCTCTTATTTTGGAAGTCGCTTTGGATAAAAGCGTCTGCTAAATGCCTAAATGTAATGTAATGCCGTCTGTTTGTAACCAATCCCACACACAAAAGGGGATACAATCTCCCTGCCATATACCACCACCTGATCACACATGCTGAAGTCAATGAAATGAAACTAAAAGCTTCAGAAGTCTAGTTAGTGGACCTTTGAGTTCAGATCATCTTGGCACACAATTTGTGTCTAGCTCATTGTCCTATATTTAGTGAGTAATAGCTAATGCAATCTTTACAATGTTGGTGGTGAAGAGGAGGTGATGCTTGTGATCAGTTCAGTCCATAACACTGTACAATTAGATTAAGAATAAATATGAACAGTAGAGAGCAGCAATTCAGCTTTGAGTTTGATGCAATTGCATTAAAATAACAAGAAGAAAAAAGATGAGTCTGCACACGCTTTATCTTCAAGTATAGTCTGTGTGTGGTTTACATTTTACTGCCCCCCCCCGAAGGAAAAGGGTCACTCCACACCTAATCTATAGATATCTTCGTATAAATGATTTTATAAAGATTTTGGTTACAGAAGGGATCTGGTTTGTAGTCCAAATAATACTGACCAATCATGTTTGAGCAAGCTTTGGTTGTATGAAGGTAAACAGTCCGTGTGGAGAGCAAAAGAGGCAGACGCGTTGGCCGAAATGCAATCTCAGAATCCATTGGCTATCGTCTGATAAAGATTTAGCTTTTATCAATCTCAGAACCCCAGAGATTAGCTTTGTATTAGCTTTTTAAAACTTTATCTGTATTAATTCATTTAGCCGATGGCTTCTAAGATTTCTAATCGGACTGTAAACAATGACTGGCGCACAGAAAAGGAAGTCTTGGCCCGGATATCTGCTGGCTACCTCTGTAGTCCCAGAGGCTAAATCGTTGTCAGATGATTGCAGATGGGATCCGACATTGCTCCAAATCAAGAGTGACACTAAAACAATTGGGAGGATTAAGGGGGAGAATTGTGACTAAACCTCATTAACACTCGCCCCTAACTAAAAACCCACAGTCACAAGGCCTTTTCACTGAGGGAAACTCCCCCCCCCCAACTGTGACAGTGGAGCTGCTTTTGGGCCAACAGCAGCAGTACTGGTCAGTTAATGTCAGGCAAGGTGTTGGAGCTCAGTCAACTTTCCAGTGAATGACTATGATTTAAAATAAGCTGCAGTATCTTCAGTATGAAGGAAGACTTGCTGGTTTTGTGTGGATATGGGCACTTGTATTATGGGATGTTCTTTCCCTGGGAAAGAGATCTATTAGAGCAGATACACTGGGGGCTGTCCTGACAGCCCTTCACTCCACGGATGACGAACCACCATGTTTTGTCATGTGTCACTCTTGGTGGAGGCCCTCGTGCCAGCGCTACCCAAAGAGAGGGAGACTGAGTAAGGCAAGCTGGAGAGAGGCAGAGGTGCAACATGGGAACAGTTTGTCAAGGTAAATCTAACGCCATCTGTGTATTACATAACTGTGGAAGCAGCTTGAAAAATACCACCCTCATTACACTATTGCCTGAAATAAGGTGAAGCTCTTATCCAGGGTGTAATTTCATCTATGGCCTCAAATCTCAAAATCCCCAGTGATGTAATTTGATGTTCTCACTAAAATCTCTCTAAACAACCAACTGCCAAAAACAGATAATGTCTAATAAGAGAAGACAGATGTTGATAAGAATACACTCATCTGCATTGCCTTCAATTATTACCATGCACTAACAACCAGAAGCCCTGGGCGCCCCAGCCTATTAGTTAAGATGAATATCATGTCCTCTGTGCCATTCCAGCAGGGGACATGTTGTCGCAAGAGTGCCACATTTCCTGTCAACTATCACAAAGCAATGCCAGGAAAAAAATGATACAAAAACACAAGCAGTAGTGCTTGAGGACTTGTATTGCCTTGTGTTTTGTCTCCTAGGCATAGCTAGCCTTTTGGGTCTGTATGTAGCCTAAGCAGAAAGAAATGCAGACTCTCAGAGTCGAATACAACTAACGCATTTACCTTACCATGTTTAGCAGGGGAAAAAAACCCAAACAATAAATAAATCATATTTTGATCTACAGCTGACTGTATGTAATTATAATATTGTACTAGAGAAGATGTTAAATTAATCAAAGATAAGACAGTGAAAACCAGAGCTATTTTTAGTAAAATTCTAAGACTATCAAGTATCAATAAAGTATTAATAAAACCAAATGTAATTTTAAATAGGAGCAGTGCATTTATAAAACAGCAATTTCATAGAAATAAAAAATTTTCTAACTGCCATTATTACAGGAAGCACCATTAAATGTTATTTGC